>JBBPMS010000247.1:11502-31198 GCA_038090435.1 Phylloporus scabripes | reverse complement strand
TCACATGCTTGATCATGTCTGGCCAAAAGTACTGTTGTTTGACAAGATTCAAGGTCTTGTCGTATCCGACATGTCCCACACTAGGAATGTTGTGATATAATTGGATGATCTCCATTCGTAACTCTTCATTTGGTGGAATGAACAGCTTCCCATCCTTCCATAACACTTGATCGTCCATTATCAATGCCCATTTCATCATGCAATCATGGATGGTAGCCTCCAGTTTGGTGTTCATTAGTTTTGCTACCTGTTGTTGAATCTGTTTGCCGTCAGACGTTACGGTGGTGGCACTTTGAATGTGGTCTTTGGGGATAATGGTAACCCCGTGATTATCCATGTCAATCCTTTCTGCGTGATCCTTCTTTCTTGACAAAGCGTCCACTTTTCCCATCGTTGCTCCTGCTTTGTGTACCCATTTGAAATCAAAGCGAGAGAGGTACTGTGCCCATCGGGCTTGTCGTTGTGATAGGTTTTGGTTCTTCATGAACCATTGTAGATTGGCGTGATCATTCCATATCTCGAACTGATGTTTGGCACCTTCCAAGTAATGTCTCCAATCTTCCAATGCTCGTATGACGCTGAGTATTTCTTTGTCCACAATAGAGTAGTTCCTTTCTTCTGGCATCATGGAATATGAGGCAAATGCTATGGGGTGCCACTTTTGGGTTTTATCCTGATAGATAGATAATATGGCGCCCATAGCATAGTTTGATGCATCGGTCTCGAGTTGGAATTGCCGATCGTTGTCGGGAAATGCTAGGATAGGTGCATTTGTAAATCTCTGCTTAAGTGTATTGAAAGCTTTCTGTTGCGCTTCTTCCCAATAGAAAGTGACATCTTTCTTGGTCAGATCGTTTAAAGAGCGATTGATCTGGATATAGCTCTCTATGAAGCGCCTATAAAAATTGGCCAATCTCAGGAAACTTCGGACTTCTTTCATGTTGGTGGGTGCAGGCCACTGCATGATCACTTGTATCTTCTTCACATCCATCTGAATTCCGTCTTTGCTTACGATCATTCCCAGGAAGTCTACTTCCTCGACTCCAAATGTGCATTTCTCTGGGCGTAGGTAAAGATCGTTTTCTTCTAACCTTCGCAACACTTCCAGCACAATCTTGTCATGCTCCTGCCTATCGCCTGTTTTGATGAATACCAGGATGTCGTCAATGTAGATGACTACGCAATAGCTCATGTCCGCGAATATTTCGTTCATCATGGTTTGGAATGTTGCTGGAGAGTTGGTCAATCCGAAGAACATGACCAATGGTTCGAAGGCTCCTTTGAAGCAAACAAAGGCCACCTTCCACTTGTCTCCCTCCTTGATATGAACATTGTTGTAACCGGCGCATAAATCCATTTTCATAAACAATTTAGCTCCTTTAAGCTGATCTACCAGTTGTGAGATCAGTGGCAGCAGGTAATTGTTCTTCACCGTATGTTCATTGAGATACCTGTAATCTGTTACCATTCTCTTTTTTCCTTCCTTCTTGGGAATAAAGAATATGGGCGAGGTTTGGGGTGACTTGGATGGGCGTATGTACCCTTTGTGTAGCTGCTCATCCAGGTATGCTGACACCTCTTCCTGCTTGTCAGGTGAAAATGGTATCAACCACTCTTTCTTTGGTTTGAACGATTTCTTGAGATCGATAGCGTGATCCCAGGGTTTCCTCAAGGGCATGCGCTCGGAATCTTTTGGCGTAAACGTCTTAAGATACTGATGGAACTGGGGTGGAACCAATTCCTCTGGCATTTGCGTTACCTTCAGCTTCTTGGTCACTTTAAAATATTCGGAAGTCTCTCCCTCTGAACTGTAATCCTCTTCTTTCTTGTCATTGTCTTCTATATCTGTGAGATCGGGAAGGTCATCTTCTTCCTCAACTTCTGCTTCCATCATGACTCTGTTTTTTAATTTTCGGCAAGACTCGGGGCATTCTGTCATCCTAACTTTTCCTGTCTTTCAATCAATAGTGGGATTATGCTTTTTCAGCCATATATATCCCAATACCATCTGATTCTTTCCTAGATTGGTCACTTCAGCCATGACCTCCTCTCTGTGACCTTGGTAGTCCATTACCAAGTCTACTGCATGCGTGATATCACCATTGCGATTCCTTGTTCCATCAACATTATAGACTGCATAAGTCTGGTGGAGCTTCCTCATAGGAATATGATGTTCCTTGTACTAGGTTTCATTGATAAAAACTTCGTTTGCTCCGCTATCCAGCAAGGCTTGAATAGTAAGGAGTGTTTTGTCACGTGGATGGAGTACCTGCATCTACAACAGTACTTCTTTCTCTATGGCTGTAGATCGCACGAAGTGAGGCGGGGTTTGATCGGTGGATCCAAATCCCTGTCCTCTGCATTGCATTTCGTCGAGTTCAGATACCAATTGTACTACTGGGTAAGAATGTGTTCGACAATAAGTTGCGCAATTCGATCTCCAGTTTGCATTGGAAACACATCTTCCCCATGATTAAACATCACGACTTTGATTGTGCCACGATAGTCTTCATCTACGACACCTGCTCCAATATCAATCATGAACTTGCTCACCAATCCGCTTCTTGGTGCAATCCTTCCATAGGTATCTTTAGGCAATGCAATCACTATTCCAGTATCAATCAACCCCTTCCCATGAGCTGGGATAGTGTATGATTCTGCTGCATAAAGATCGTATCCAGCAGCTCTTTCAAATCCTCTAGTAGGGGCTTTTTCTATGGGAGAAGTCAGTTTTACTCTTAGTACTGGATCACCTTCAGGGATTTGGGTATGTTCTTACAAAGGGGAATTAAGCACTGATTGAGGTTTCGGCTGCACTTCTTTCGAAGACACCCCCAACCATGTACCTAATACATTATCTGTGCTAGTTGGTTTGTTAGCAGATTGAAAGCCCTGATTCTTCAATCTGCTCACTCTTTTCCCAACACCATGTCTTTGAGATCGTAGAAATATGCCTTCATACCTTCGTAGTCCATGTCCTGGACTGCTCTGAGTTGTCTGTCATTTGCATCCTATGTAGTAGCACGAGCCCTTTTGGCTTTGCTACATGTCTCTTTATGATTCCCTCTGAGAAATTTATATTCGCTGCACAAGACTTTGGGCTTGGGACAGAATCGAGCGATATGCTCGTTACTGTGACAGTTGAAGCACTGTTGCTTTCTTTTCTGTGGTCTCATAGCTCTGATTTCTCGTCATGGCGTTCACTTCTTCTCAAACATGTTGCATTTCTTGAACATCTTATACAATTCGATCTGCCAACCGATTGTCTGGATCTCAAGAAGGGTTTCGTCAACTGTATCGCGACGTCTCCCTTTGAACAATTTTTTGTGGATGTCATCATTGACTCCGTTCTCCAGATTCCAGATTCCCATTTGCAATCCAATATCTGCTTTCATGTAAAGGGATAGCCACTGACTGATATATCTGTCAATGGATAGCCCTTGTTGCTTGAACATGTCGAGCTGTTTCTTAGCCCAATCCTTCTGGTGTACTGGTCGGAACAATCTGACAATCTCAGCTTGGATTGCTACCCATGTGGTTAGCATGGAAGTTCCATCGGCTAATCGTCGTAATTCTCTCTCTGCGAAAAACGATCCCTTATGGCCTTTTAATCTGAAGAGAATGGCATATGCCCTGGATTTGGGCTCCGGCATCCAAATCTTTGATTTGTCTTCCGCTAAGGGATCTTCAATATAGGTGGCAAATTGCTTCGGGTTGCAATCAAGCCAGAACTGAATTTTGATTCACCAGTCTTCGAACTTGCCAGGGGATCCGTTGTAACTCCCGGGATCTGTAAAGATTTCTACTTTGGATATTCCAGATATCTCTGGTCGTCCGGTTCCTGTGCTAACTCCTGCCCATTGGTGAAGTCCTAACAACTCTCTCGTGCACTGATCTGCTTCCTGCATTTTTTCGGTATTTTCTGTTAACTGCTCATTGGTGCACCTAAACACTTCTCCCAACTAATCTCTTTGTAACCCTAGATTTGCAATCATCTGTCCTTGTTGTATAACCACTGCGTTGAGGTTCTGGCATGCCTCTAGCAGTTGTGTCCACTCTGTTACGATTTGTTTTTCTTTTACTTTGAACGAACTCTGTTTCCTTTCGTGATGACCTAATCCTACCACATGACTCTACTATCACTTGCTTGGTCATCGCTCATTCCAACATAGTTCCAACCGAGTCCATTGGCTTCGATGACTTGTTCTCATTTAGTCATCCTTTCTACGATGTTCCTTGACCTTCCATGACCGGCCTTAAACCCACCAGCCCTAAATCTATCAAGGACGTATATATATCCTTTCATCTTTCTTATGTACTCCTTACGCTTGATCTCTCTTCTTGTACCTTGACTACCACTTGCTATCGAGTACAAACCAATCAAGCACCTGTTTTCCTTTTTCTTGTCCTTTGCCCCCTTGACGGTTTGGTCGCTACCTAAAGCGACCTCTCCTTGTAAACCCCTGTACCTTGTTGCCTCTCTTGTGGGCCTTTGATCTCAAGGACCTTGGCAGCCTCCCTCATCATCTATAGAACATGAGGACCTTGGCACTTCGGCGCATTCATGTGGCCGTACTTGACCCTGACACTTCGGCACATTCGTGTGGCCGTACCTTGACACTCCGGCACATCTTTGTGGCTACACTCTTGACTCTGTCACATCCTTGTGGCCGATCCCTTGACCCTGTGACACCTTGAAGGGCTATGACCAACTCTACCCGAGCCAGTCGTAACACACTCTGCTTGGAAAATGTTTGCAGCCATTGCTGTCGACTGTCGTTGTAATGAAGCAGCGTTTGCTTCTCTTCTTAGGATAGTTCAAGCGTATCCGTCATCTCATTCAAGCTCAGGCTTGGTGTATCAAGTGTTTCAATTCAAGGATAGGGGCGCTGTGCTCAACCTATCTCCTTCGTTGTCGACTCTGCCTATGCTCGTTCGTAGGGGTCGAAGTGCAGTTGCATCTCTGTCTCATGACAGGCGCTAATCATTGTGTCGTCTGATGCCTTATTTCTGTTGCCTCTACAAACAGCCAAGGGCTCTTCTCGAGTATGTTGTCAAGTGTTGATGATGGTCTTGTACGCAACGTCTGCATCTAGAGTCTCTTAGTCTGGGTCCGTTGACCGAGATGTCATAGTCGTCTGATCACCCTTGGTCAATGACCGCTGCTGTGATCAATGTCATTACCGAGGACTATTGTCCGGGGCAAAAGTACAGTCAAGTTCTAATAAAACGACCCTTGACTTCTAGCCAGGAGGGGCATAGAAGGCTTAAGTTGTATCCTTAGAAGGAAGAGAAAAGAGAATGCCAATCAGTCCACAAGCGCTAAGGTGTAACAGTAGAGGGGCTGAGTGGAGTGCTCAAGGGGAAAAACCAAAAGAACTTGACTGGAGGTGCCAGCCGTTCGCTTGGGGTTTATATACCCTCTATCTATTTGTACATGTTTGTACTGATGGTAACTAAATATGGTAACTACCATAACATGTGATTACTTATCTGGGCTGTGTGCATAGGTCTGCACATAGCCTTGCAGTGCCTTGCATAGCCAAAGGCAAGGATGGAGTGAGGCGGAGTTCCAAAGGTGATGAGGCATAGCTGGATAAGATCCATAGGCAGTGATGAGGCAATGGGGCGTAGCCTCAGAGCTTAGCCATGCACTAGTATGCATAGCCTCCTTATCTCTGACTCACTGTGACTTGGATGGGAGTGATATGATTGGATGATAACAATAATAGCCGTCCACGACTTGAAGTGAATTGAAATAGTGTGGCAGCGTAGGACCGAGGGGAGTGACTGATGACTGTCCATGATAACTAGTTCAGCCGATGCCATCGGGTTCGAAGAATGATAATGTAACCGTAGTTAGTCAACCAGAGAAAGGAAGAATAGCGACTTAGCGATGAAGCGGTGAGCTGATAACGTCACGTGGTCATGTCACATGATTCGAAAAGATAAGATAAGATGGTGAAAAAGTAGCGTTTGTAACAAGTACTAGAATTGGCTGATTCTGTAAATTTTATATATAGTTACAAAATTGAGTCAATGACTTACCAATTTGAATTGAGTATATCTCCATGGATATGTACTCAAATTCTATCAATAGTTGCCAAATGAGAGATAGAATGGCCACATTGAGTTGTCATCAAACTACATCACCTGTATGAAATCAGACCAGACTATGAGGAAAGCAACTATGCATTCTATGTTATCACCAGGCTTGTGCAGGAGAGCAACAACCTCTTCATGAGCACGAAGCATCTCAGGTAAAGAATATGCCTTTAAGAAAACATCAATAGTCTTGTGTTCAGAAACCTTCTATTGCTGCCTAAAGGGTGTCATGTTGAATAATAGTGCAGCTTCACTTTGGAAAGTGTTAGTGATGACATCTACAATGTCATAGTGCCAAATACCATTGATTGTCATCCAAGACACATTAGATTCAAAGGCAGAGGACACCTTTTCCTTAGGTAGCTTGATATCCATACTAGACTCATGCCAGCTGTAATCTAACTAGAATGGGTTTACTTTTAAAGCAAGAAAGTTGTTGAGTCACTTTGTTACACAAGCAAATGAGAAGTTTTTGAGTTCCTTTGTCCTGTAGTGAGGATGTTGCTGAAGTTTTGCAAAGCAATCAGCCTCAACACCAGACTTCAGGTTTGAATCTAAATAAAGTCATGCTAGGTAGATGGCAGATGTTGGATTTGAAAAGGAAGCGAATAGGTTGTCTGGAGAAAGGTGAGCATGACTGAGAATGCCAAGGAAATCTTGCCTGGCATCTTCCTCAACTGAAGAACCCTTATGAAGGATTGGAGCATCACAAGCAGTCTCTAGACAGTCTTGTAGGATGAGGGTCAGCTTGTTAGGATAGGCGAAATACAAGCTAAGGGCATCTAGCTTGGTGATAAAAGAAACTGACTGAGGAAGAGACAAAAAGTGAGGAGATGGTGTTTCATTGCTAGAAGGAGGGGAAGGGGAAACATAGGGTTGATTGGCATGTAAAGCACATTGCTAATGTGCCAAAAGTGGCATGTGTGCAAGATGGATTGCACTACTTGGCAGATACTTCTTAAAACAAGAAGGCATGCAAATTTGCCTATCCAATTGGCTAGACACAACAGGTGCTAGCTGTGCAGGTGACAGAAGCTATCCAAAAGTGAAAAGCATGACATTTTTGATGATACAAATACATACCTCATGACTGCTGGTGAAGTTCTCAAATCCAAGAGTGTTATCTTGAAGAGGGATGCTTAGAACTGCTACTGGAAACTTGTGAGCAGGAGAGATGCATGCAGGTGAGAAACAAGACCTTTTCCCTTGGTGATTACATGATGCTTAATGTCTGAGCTTTTGCTTGCACTCATATATGACAGTAGATAATGCAATATTCTCAGTGCACAGTATGCCATGCACTGAGAGCTGTTTGTGTGAGCCAAAAGATATATCACAACCTAGGCAGGTAGGCATATTGGATTAGAAGCAAAAAAATGCACTTACCATTTTATAGACTTGCACTAAGCAAAAAGGCTCAATGTGCAATTTTATCAATCCACTTGGAAAATTTAGTTAGAATGTGTAGGTGGTGTACATCAAACTTACCATTTGAGTTATCTTGGGTCTGGTGATAAGCATATTCAGGAAAGTGCAGGGTTAGCTGTGATGTGGCTATCACATACTGTATATATTACTTCTGTGTGTGAGTCTTCATGCTTACAGTGACCTCAAAAACCCTTTTCATATTAACCTAGATAGCAGTGCATGAAGTGCACTACCAAACACTGTGGGAATCTCACTTACCTTTGGTGGAGTTATAAATAGTACATACTCTCGGCTACAATATTGCCCCTTGGATCATATGATTTGGTTCACAGGGTATTGAGATATGGTCAATTCAAAACAGCAATGCCATGAAAAGAGTTTTTGAGCTTTTGAATGAAATTGGGTATTTGGATATTATTAGTACTTGGTATAGCCTCCTTTTGCTTTAAGCACTGCTTGAATCCTTATAGGCATGCTTTCAATCAACTTCTGATACTCCTCAGCTGGTATCCTATCCCATTCCACCTGGACTTTTTCCCATAAGTCATGAATCCCACTAGAGGGGTTTTTATACTATGCAAGCCTCCTCTTGAGACAACCCCAGAGATGTTCAATTGGGTTTAGGTCATGAGACTGTGCAGGCCACACCATAGTAGTGAATTCTTGCTCCTCTAGCCAATTCTTGACTATCTCTTGACTATCCTGCAGGTATGCTTAAGGTCATTGTCTTGCTGAAAGATGACATCAGGAGGATTGAGACCATAATACTCCAAGGTTTGGTGAAGCTCATTCTTCAAAATTTGAAGGTAGAGCTTCCCATTCATCCTACCATCAATCTTGATAGCAAAACCAATTCCCTCCCAAGTCATACAGCCCCATATCATAAGAGAACCACCTCCAAACTTGAGAGTTTCTTTCACCAGTCTATCACTAAGCCCCTCACCTGCCCTATTCCATGCCTATTTGTGCCTATCTGATCCTATGTGATTGATTTTGGTCTCATCAGATCATACTACCTTCTTTCAGTCCTCAAGAGTCTAGTCCTTGTGGGCATAGGCATAATCCAAACAAGCTTTGTGATGCCTAGTAGAAAGAATAGGGCATTTGGACTTGACCACAGCTTTCATACCAGATTTCTTCAAGTGAAGATGGATAGTACTATCAAAGAGAGGCTGGTTGATGATGTTGGTAAGGGCTTTGGTCACTTGGACAGCATTTTCAGCTTTCCCAGAGGTAAGAAGATATTAGACATAATGAATATTGGTAGAAGAAAGCTTGGAAGGACAACCTCCAATAGCTTTTGGAAAGCTAGAGTGCTCTCTGGGACAAAGCTTGGATATAGTAGAAGGGCTAACACCAGTTTGCTTAGCAATGGCTTCACCAGAATGGCCAGAATCAAGCAAAGAGAGGATAGTGTTCCTTTGAGTAAGGAAGAGAGATCTGACCATGGTGGTAGTTGAAAAACAAGAAGTGTGGGAATTGTTTTAAACTCAGACATATTGTTTACATGTATATCTTTGTTTGTACTAACAAACAGTGACAATTATACTATGATTTGACTGAGATCCTATTTAACAATTCAAAAGCTCAAAAACCCTTTCTATGGCATTGCTGTTTTGAATTGACCATATCTCAATACCCTGTGAACCAAATCACATGATCCAGGGGGCAATATTGTAGCCGAGAGTATGTACTATTTATAACCCCACCAAAGGTAAGTGAGATTTCCACAGTGTTTGGCAGTGCACTTCATACACTGCTATGTTAGGTTTGGTGATTTTGCACTCTATTCATCTTCATTCCTATCTCATTAGATTCTCCATACTTGATTTCATATGTTCCCACTTTTTCCCATCTTTGTTGCTTCATTCTGCGCCTCTAGAGTGCATCCATTGTGTTGTGTTGATGTGGCTGATGTGGCTTGCTAGTTGTTTACCAGTATTTACTTCAAGTGCACATCTCCCTGCAAGTCCACTCTGAGCCTCCTTGGTTACTCACAGTGGACTGCAGGTACTGTATCTTCGCTATTTACCCTCAATATCATTCTTGGTTACTCACAGTGGACTGCAGAGTCGTCCTGAGTTAATCCCATGCTTGGCTAGTCATCCTCAGTCTCTTATCAAGTTATGAGCCCTGTGCTCTAGCCATCATTGCCAAAGATCAGCTCAAATCAATGCTCCAGGAGCCTCACCATTCGATTCCCCATTATCAAATACCCCACTCGCCCAATTTTTGTGTTGATCCATCATGAGGATCCTCAGTTATAGCATTGGAAAGCATCTTGGCCTCATAGTACGCTTTTTACCCCATTCAAGCTATCATTACTCAACATTCTGCCCCTAAATCACCTCCAATCGCCTTTTCATCATCTTCGAGACCTCCTAGGATGTCATATTACACGAAGAAATCCAAGGAAATACCACCACATTGTCAAGCTACAGCCCCTTCTTTGCCTGGACCCCTCTATCCCAAAATCAGCCCATATCTCCTGTTCCTGTCGATCAATCTTCATCATCCGTGTACCAAAACAGCCACATTGTGCCCTGATCTACCCGTCTATCACATCTGCGATCCATTCTTCCCTTGTTTTCACCTTTTACCATCGCTTTTTATCAAAAGCCCCTAAACTTTCGGTTCAAGCCCCTAAACTTTTGCACAAGATGTCCTCTGAAACCCATCACCATCGCATTCAGGCACTAGATGGCACCAACTACTCCACCTGGAGCGACGAAATGAACGCATACCTGCATGCCAAAGGTCTCTGGCAACTTGTAGATGGCAAGGAACTCCGCCCTGCCAATGATCTCATTGAGCAAGCTGCCTGGGATGCGAAGCAGGATAAGGCTGCTGGGGAAATCATGCTCCATATTGCTGTCGGTTTTCATCTAGATAAAAACATATAGCACTACATAGTGTATATAAATGTGGGGTCTACTTTAGCGTTAGTAGACCACATAGTCAACCCATGTCGTTGCTTGAAGCGCGCTCGAATCCAGTAATTCCGCTCCGACCAGATTCTTCTCACGTTTGTACTCTAGAACTCGCCTCCTCGTATATAATTGAGCTCCTTGGCCTGTCAACCCACGCAGCTTGTTTCTGATACTTTTGAATTATATATACCGGTCTGTCCTTTCATTTCTTTGTGATTATCACTTAGTACTAACCATCTCATTTTCTCTCTTTTCACTCAGTGCTTTCTGACGAATTTGTCAAGGATCGCATTTTCTTTGCTAGGAGCTATGAGGAGGCTCAGAGCTCTGTTGACAAGGACCCTACTATCTTCCTGACTACCACTACGTCGACCTCCTCCTCTCTGGGCCTTGGCGGCGACACCACGCTCAACACTACTTCCCACATTCTTGAAGTACACGCTGTCTCCAAGGTGGAGGATCAGTCCTACTATGCATGCCTTCATTCTAAGCCCACATCGCTTTACCCCACGGGGAAGAAATGGTCCCCGCCCAGCGGATCTGCGGCCCACCGCCGTTTGAAGGGGCTGTGCGAAGACTTCAACCATCCGATTACGACGGTCTGGAACTATGACTTAGGCTGGAGGGTTGTCGAAGTCATGGATACCCTCATTTGATGGGTAACCATTGTATCGTAGAATTTACTAACTGGGATTTCTAGATCCACTTCAAGACAATAAATGTCATTCGTTTCAAGATGGTCGAGGTCGACGAACGCTCGAGGACGAAGATGTCACCGATGAAGAAACGGTCGGTCGCTGGTCCCGTCACCGTTTGGATTGGCGTCTTCCCAGGGTCTTCTCCGCCACTGCTGCCCGCAACGTAGCTCAGGGCGTCCTAGCCCTTCTTAAGGATCACCAGATCACCGACGTCGACATTCACTTCCGCGAATCCTTTTACACGCGCGAGGCCGGTCCCAAGCTTCTCCAACCTGTCGATGATCTGGACCCACTCATCGACGCTGTTAGTCCCCTGAATCCCACCGTGGGCTCCGCATCTCTACCATAGCCTGCTCAGGAAACGATGGCCCTCTGCCTTCCAAGGGTAGCAGCAGCGATAAGCTCTTGGGCCTTTCACGCCGTCACATCCTCATCGGACCTAAGGAAGCCAACGCCGATTACGTTCGCCAACGTGGTAGGCCTGCTAAAGATGTCCTCCTACTCGGCAAGGGAGCCTTCATCAACCTCGCCGATTCGATCAAACACAGGATGGGGCGATACGCCATTGAAGAGTTCGAGGAGAGGAAGAAGGGCACCAACGCCGTCGATGCTGGGAAAGCTGGGGCGATGCAGATTTAGACTCAGGAGCTGCTGGACAAGGCGAGGAAGGCGATAGCGGCACTTGGAGCCTTGTTCGATCGGGCCAACATGGACCTTTATATTTTCGTCTTTACTAATTACCTTTGAGAACGATTGGTTCAAGTCGTTACAACATTTCAGAGACGACTGGTTTTTTCAAGACCTCCACAAAGTGGATCGGAGGTGCATCTGCCAGCTCGCACAATGCAGGGGGAGCCCACGATACCAATATTAATATTCACTTTTCTGGGTCCGGGCCACTCGCACTACCGATGGACGAGACCCGACATCACACACAACGGAATCCCTTCGCATTGTACCGTGTTAATGCACCCTGTAGGTAGACGCAACCTCGGGGATCACACGGGCAGGACAAACGTATGAAACTGCTGACATCAAGTTTCAGATAGAACGCTAGGTTTGCGCAAGGTTTGGATATCAAGCACTTCTACATCTAGTTCTATAAACAAGGAAGCTCTAGTTTCTCATTGTCTATTTGAGTGGATGGCCCTCAGAGTTCAATTCCTGAGCAGCCCATAAAACCTCTTGACATACTCCACCGATGCTTTATCTCCCGTATTCTGAGATGGAAAGGTCAATTTTGTAGGGGAAATCAATCGTTCGCCTCACCTTGGTCAGGTCATCACTGATCTTGACGCAGTGTTTGCCATCGACGGCGGCTAGTTTGATGACCATGTTAAGGGCCCTGCTCTTCTCAGTGTAGCCGCTGCTCTTCGTCTTGAAATCATTGGTAAAGGATGTTCCGATCCCAAAGGCAGCTGGAACACATGAACCACCGAAAGCTGCTGTTCGTCACGACTCACTCACATTTGAAGCCGATCTCTTCACAGTGCAGTTTCAGTTTAAGTACCTTGTCCACGCTGAGAGAGTCGGAATAAAGGATGGTCTTGGTGTGGACATCGATCCCAATACTCTCGTACATTTCTTTGGCTGCTGGCGCAAAAGCAAAGGGATCGCCCGAGTCCTGTCTTAGAGTGGTCCATCTTTTGGCACCTCCTTCGTTCCTTGCGAGTTCCTGTCATTCCAGTTCATCAAGACCCGTACAACCCGCTAAGGGATGACATGCCTGGAGGAAGACCCCGGTGGAGAAGGTGTCGGTCAGTGCGACGAACAAGTCGTTTGGGTAAGTTTGACTCCAAAGCTGCAAGGCTTTTGTATTTGCATTTTCGTAACCCTTCAACGCTGCGACCTAGATGAGGTAGAAGTCCTTTGCGGGTGCGATGTCACACAATACTTACTCCCATAAACCACTCACTATGATACTCTTTTAGCAAAGCAGACCTGCAAACGGACAAGGAACGTACTGTGCAATGGTGCCCACCACACGGAGGTTGTATTTCATTGCAAAGTAGGTCTTCATAGAATCAAAAATCAACCAAGAATGAAACGGGGTTAAACGGGGATGCAGACATTACTCGTCCCGGCAAGGACTCCTGGACCCTGTGATCGTTCAGCTTCTTGTTTCAGAGCCGCGATCACGAGATCTTGAGCTTGAAATGACCTCCTTCTTCGGGTCCCGAATTCGCTAAAAGCACATCCTGCTTCCAACAATGTCTTCGCCTTTTCAGATGCGTTCTCTGTGGGATAGGATGAAAACGGAGAGGTGATACAGGGGATGGCGTTTACCTTTCTGGCCGTCATAACTCCAGTCCGTCGCACCTACGCGGAAGTAGACCTCACTTAGACAGGCCATCAAGGGGACTTCCCAGAGGGTCGCATCTTTCCACAGACCCTCGGCCTCGAATTCGACTCGACCGTGTTCTCCATCTTCGGAGACGGGTATGAACTTGATTGATACTTGGGAGGGATCGAACCGAAACTGGGCGAGGTATTCTAAATATTCGTTGGAGAAATAGGGACACGTGCGCGCCAGCCAGATCAGCTCCCCGTGTGTCAGACGCACATCCCGAAAACCTGCGAAGCGTTGACAAAGTGTGAGGTGGACGAGACAGAGAACATACTTTGAACCGACTTGCGGAACAGATCGATGGCTTTGCGGGGGAACAGGACATCAGGGTCACGGTGTGTGAATTTGAAGATGGCACGCGTGTCTGGGAAATGATTTCCGATTGCTTGCTGCATAGTGAACTTGTTCGGGCACTCATCAGTAACAGACCCCGAACAATATGAACAGTCAGCCTACCTTGTATAGATCTGTGTCGAGGAGAGACGGGGGAGTGTATACAAACTCATCGCTGTTGTTCGTCATGCTGGAATTATGCAAGGATGGTATCTTCGGAACCTTGGACCTTTTTAAATCCTCACTGTTCGGGTTCCACGTAGGAGGTATACACAAGCAAACAGCCTGCATTTGAAGACTTACTCGGTCCCGATCAACATCAAAATGTGGGCGTCAGCAAAGGAGCCCCTTCTGATAAGTAGTCGAGACATCGGTAGACTAATTACCCGAGGACAACTTTACAGCCAGGCACAACCTGGCGCAACCTGTCAGAGGTTGGGACAGCAAGATTTCGCTTTATGATAAAATATTTGCACGTTTATTCAGCCAGATTTTTGGAGTGATTTCACCGCATTTCTTGACGTCTTTTTTTTCGAGTATCTGCCACTTTTTTTTAGGAGTCTGTGTTTTATCTTTTAAAAATATCCATTAAATCGTTGTATGTGCTACAAATCAAAGCTTGTCAACTGTTGAAGTGGACACAAATTTAGCACGAAATGTAGAATAGTCTGGCCATAATATGTATGTTTGTCGAGTCATCTGACTTCAGTAAGTGAAGCAGCCAGTCGAGAAGACCATTACTAGGAAGGACCAGAGTGAAGATGTGGGCGATGTGTCGGTGTGCAGTAAATCAGACATGCGTTCGAAATGCGCAGCTTTGAACGAATGGATTGTCTGAGACGGGGCGGCGTACAACTAGGTTTCCTCCAGACCACCTTGTCTTTCCCCTTGGTCTGTTGATGAGGTCTGACCGTATGGTCCGCATCATCATCATCCGATACTTCAACTAGTTGCATTGGGCCCGAAAGCTGTTCGTTCATCAACTTCAATATATCGACGGCTTGCCTCTTCAGATTTCAAGTATTGACGACTGGTCACGAGTCCAATTGTTCTACTCCGCGCCACCATCATCTCGATGGCAAGTCTCATTCGGGGCGTTCATTTACATACTGAAATATGAATCCAGGCTTCAAGGATCGAGATCCTCAACGATGGTGGACTCAGGTGCGATGGACGAAAACAATACGAGCTGCGAGAGATCGATATCGACTTTTCGCTCCAAGGGTCCGCTGACGCATCTGTCACGATGCGTCATGGTCTAACTCAAGTACTCGTCTCCGTACTTGGGCCCAGAGAGGCAAAAATGCGATCCCAGACTATTCACGATCGCGCCAACATCAACGTCGAAGTTCAGATTGCATCCTTCAGTGCAGGGGAACGTAGGAAGCGCACCAAAGGGGACAAGTAAGGCACTGTCCGATCGGCATCATCTTTGCGCTGCAGCCTTACCATCACCTGCACCAGGCGGTTGCTTGAACTCGCGTCAACTGTAAAATCGACGTTCGAGCCTGTCGTGCAAGCGCATCTCTACCCGAGATCTCAAATTGACATCTTCATCCAAGTCATCCAGCAGGATGGAGGGTTACTTCCCGCTTGTCTCAACGGGACTACTTTGGCGCTTGCCGCAGCGGGTATCGCACTGTTCGACTTCGTTTGTGCCATCTCTGGCGGCGTGCATTCAACTTCGCCGTTATTAGACCTGAACACGCTAGAAGAGAACGACGTGCCCCATCTGTCCGTTGCTGTCATGCCTCGCACAGGGCGTGTAACACTCGTGACAATGGACACCAGGTTACACCTCGATCGGTTCCAAGAAATCTTTCAGCTGGCTGTTGATTGTAGCCAAGTCCTTCATAACGAAATGAAGGCTGCACTCGCTAGAAGGACACAATCGCTTGTCGCCGCGATCGGCAGTAGAGAAAAGACGGATCACATGAAGGAGGTTGAGATGGCAGACTTGGAGTAACGAATACTAGTTATACTCTGGACGCTTCCTTGCGTCTGAAACACGCAAGCCATTTTTCACCACCGTTTCTTTCGACTTTTTTCCCTTCTTCGGTGCTCTGATATACGGCGTCCAGTATTGGACCATGGTCTTGTTGTCTCAGCTCGTCCTCGGAGACGCTCTCGAACAGCGGGAATGCTTCTAGATGCGATTTCATCCATTCGTGGAGATCGTGCACGTCGGTTATCGTATATATGATGCCTCCTGGCCGGAGCACATACGCATACTCTGCGAGCAGGGTGGGGGAAATGATACGAGCTTTGTGTTTTCGAGCTTTGAAATGGGGGTCTGGAAACAGGAAGAAGAGGGCGGACAGGGAATGTTTGGCGAAGAAGTTGGGAAGGAATTTCATGGCGTTGGCACGGACGACGGACACATTTTGATAGGAAGCGAGAGATGTGGATGAGGACTCGGCAGAGGTGGCACGCAAAGCAGCGATACGGTCTTGGACATACTGTGTGACCTGGACGCGAATTTCCATACCTGCTTTGATGAGATCGCGCATCATGGCGACGGAACAACGCACCGAGCATCATTGTATCAGGAAAAAGCGGCGAAAGCGCAATCAGGAGGCCACCAAAGCCACAGCCGATGTCTGCAAACTCTGGTCGCTTGCCAGATGCCGGATAGTGAGTGCTCCAGTCGATCACGTCGGGTGAAGGTGGATAATCGAGGACGTGGTCAGAGAATGGGTTGGCATGTGCGCGCTGTCGGTAGTGTTTTTTCTGGCAGAAATGTGAGACGATGGGATGGCCAGGGCAGATCTGGGCAGACCTGTGGAAGGAGGGAAACCTGGGACTGCTCGGACCGTCGCTTGCGTTTGGTCATGGTAGTGTTTGTCACACGCGCGGTTCCGTTTTCTTACGCTCTTTCTTTCTCCGTCCATCTTCTGCCATGGCTGCCTCTCTCCGTTCCATCGTATGTTTCATCTTCTAATACCAGTACTTCTGACAGCTCATTCTGGATCCCGAGTCACGTTCTCCCTTTGCACGCGCAGGCATTGCTTCGGCCCGGTTTTCTTCAACTGTCCCAAAACAGTCCACTCTCAAAGAACGCCTCTCCGAACTCATCCCCGTGGAAATAGAGAATGTATGCGCTCTCTCTTCGCGGTTTTTTCTTCGCTCTAAACTATCCTCAGGTCAAGCGGATACGTGCTGAGCACGGCAAAAAGTCTTTCGGACCTGTCTTGGTAGACCAGCTCTATGGGCATGTATTCACCATTTTCCCCCTTGCACTCTTTTCACACTTTTTTCAGAGGCATGCGTGGCTTGCCTGCATTGATATGGGACGGCTCTGTCCTCGATGCCGGTAAGCACTCTCGTCCCAGTCTCATGCCAGATACTAACAGACATACTACAGAGGAAGGAATCCGCTTCCGTGGCAAGTCTATTCCTGAGTGCCAGAAGCTTCTTCCGAAAGCGCCTGGTGGCTCTGAGCCTCTACCTGAAGCTCTCTTCTGGCTTTTGCTCACCGGTGAAGTCCCAACCCAAGAGCAGGTCACTGGTCTATCCCAGGACTGGGCGGCCCGTGCCGCTATCCCAGAGTTTGTGGAAGAGATCCTCGACCGATGCCCTCCCACACTCCACCCGATGAGCCAGTTTAGTTTGGCTGTGACGGCGGTAGGTTATGTTCTGTTCCCTCGAAGATTGAAGTACAATCCTTTTTCCAGCTTAATCACGGTTCGGCTTTCGCCAAAGCCTATCAAGATGGCGTTTCTAAAAAGGAATACTGGGGTCCCACCTTTGAGGATTCAATGGACCTGTATGTCGCCCGTTTCCTCCCCGTTTTCGTATGCTTAGCTTTTTCAGTATCGCCAAGCTTCCCAACATCGCCGGTCGAATTTATCGCAACGTTTTCGGTGACGGCAAGCTCCCTGCTATCGATCCTCACAAAGATTATTCACACAACCTTGCTACACTTCTTGGCTTTGGCGAAAATGAGGCATTTGTGGAACTTCTCCGTCTTTATATTACCATTCACAGGTAACACCCCATGGTCTTTGTGTTCCGTCGTTTCTTAATATGCTGCGTAGTGATCACGAGGGTGGTAATGTCTCTGCCCACACCGGAAAGCTTGTTGGGTCTGCTCTGTCGGATCCATTCTTGGCATTTGGCGCATCTCTCAATGGTCTTGCTGGGCCATTGCATGGTCTCGCCAACCAGGAAGTACTGATATGGTTACGCAAGATGCAGGACAAGATTGGGAAGGATGCCAGCGATGATGCTGTCAAAGAATACGTGTGGTCAACGCTGAAAGGTGGTCAAGTTGTACCTGGCTATGGGCATGCTGTGTTGCGCAAGACAGATCCTCGCTACACCGCACAGCGCGAATTTGCATTAAAGCATTTGCCCCATGATCCCCTGTTCAAACTGGTTGGACAGGTCTTCAATCTCGTACCTGACATCCTTTTAGAGGTTCGTCGTCACCTTTTTGCTGTCTCTTCCAACTGACCATCTCTGCAGGCTGGAAAAGCAAAGAACCCGTGGCCCAATGTTGATGCTCACTCGGGTGTGCTACTAAGCTACTATGGTCTAACCCAAATGCAATTCTACACGGTGTTGTTTGGCGTGTCAAGGGCTTTCGGTGTTGCGGCGCAACTTATCTGGGATCGGGCCCTTGGTGCACGTGAGTATTGGCTTCCATTACCTCTAATGCTATTGACAAATTCATTCGTTCAGCCCTCGAGCGTCCTAAATCATACTCTAGTGCAGCCATTGATAAAATATTCAAGGGTCGGGAGTAGGGTCGAGTATAGATGTAGCTTATTCCTCCACTCACCTCGGACGAGTGTTGGCTTCCATAATAGAGGATGTGCAACACACGTGTCAATGGCCAACGCATTATCACACCTTACATAATGAGGAATAGTCACGCGCAGTTGACGTCGCTATCAATTCGTGTTAAACGCTTTGAGATTGAACGTTTTCGTGAGTGTTGGCTCCGTTTATCATGCCAGAGATGATGCATTCATGTAATTTGCGTTCGACTCACGGGCCTTACTCCAAAAGATGTGCTCGCCGGCTCATCCTGAGGCTTGTGGGCTGAGACAACTTCAATTTTCCTGATTCTCTTTTTCGAGATTTGTTTCCAGTACTCACACCTTTCTTCGCAGGTAGTCGCATTTGGTGGATTTCAGAAGGCAAAGCCACCTGTTCGTGTGGTGTCCTTCGTAGCGATCGTGACCTCGTTGATATATTATCCCGTAGCTATACAGCACAGTTCGTTTCAATGTCTGACACCCCTCACCTTCTATCCTCAAGGGACGGCACTTCTCTTGCGGTTCCACCATCAGATTTCAAGGTGTACAAGGCTCCCGCTTCTTCATGGGGTTCTCCATGTGCGTCTATGGGCCTTGAATTGTATCCATCCTACTTATCATATACTAAAGTAGAAGAATTGCCCGACTCATACTTCACTCCAAGTGCAGCTGATCTCCGGGCTGCGCAAGCCACTCTAACCGCTCGCACACAGGCATTAGTCAACGCTCCATTACAGTTACGGGCGGTAAGAGAGGCGACTGAGAAAGCGAAAGGAGATAGATGGCCAAACGTCCGTTCTTTCTCCCCATCTCGTCGATGCAGCTGAGGTCCATGCAGACCACGATTCGCGTCAGGTTTAGCGATCGTACTCAGCTGGAGAAATCGTTCCCGTCGACAGACAAAATCCGTTCCGTATACGCTTTTGTCCGTTCCTCGCTCCGTGACGATGTGAAACCGATCAAGTTTATACTCTGTTGGTGAATTTGCATACACTGCGATGCTTCCTGACCCCGTCTCGTAGATCAGTCCCCACCTAAACGTGACCTCAAAGTTTCAGATCCAAAAGTCAGGGATTTGACTCTGGCTGGGCT
>JBBPMS010000247.1:0-11408 GCA_038090435.1 Phylloporus scabripes | reverse complement strand
TGTGATTCATGTTGTGCTCTCTACAAGTTGTATTATTTTCTTTCAGTACACTGGAAATTGCGGATCCACATATTTTGCCCATGCACGTAGCCCTCCAATGACATCTTTCACACCGAATGGTGGATCGAGTTCGCGAAGCGCTTCTGCTGCAATCTGCGAATCGTTCCCCAGTCGACACAACACTACAATCTCTGATGTGACATTGGGCCGTAGGTAGGAAGTCGGATTGGCTAGTAATTGTGGCAGTGGAACGCCTATATGAAGTTTGTGGATGAGACAAGAAAGGATAGCAGAACGTTTACTTAGTGAACCGGGTAGATGACATATACCAAACTCGATCTTGGGACGAACATCAAGCAGCATGCATTCTACATCCTGTGACGTCAATCTTTCTTGTAATTCCTGAAAGTAACTGAGACTACATGCACAGCACGGCGCCACACAGCTCACCTGGACAGAAATGCGGTCCCCCGACTTTCCCGGCATCAAGCCCCTCGACTGCCAGTCGGGCCGGGGTCCCCCACAGAATGCAACATAGTCAGTCTCATGAACGACACCCGATCTTTGTCCGTCTACTCCACAGGCAGGACACGTCGGCTTCTTTGCCCTGAGCTTGATGGTCCGGAACGGTGGCATTGACAAAGCGGAAAATAACATGAGGGAGGCATTCCCATCTGCGCTGATGACTTGTCGGAGGTGAGCATCAAAAGACATCGTACACACCGTGCAAGCCGACCAGAATCTTGATAGCCTCCAGTGCTTGCATGACACCGATGACACCGGTGACAGCACCGAGGATGCCCAGCTCTTCGCAGCTCCCAGACATCTCGGGGGCTGGCGGTTTGGGAAATATGCAGCGATAACAGGGTCCGGAGTCGCCGAGGTTGTAAATACAGAGCTGGCCATCATACTTTTGGGCGGCACCGCTGACGAGCGGTCTTCCCAGTCGAACGGCAGTGTCAGACAAGAGATATCTCGCCGGTGCATTGTCAGTACAGTCGAGGATGATATCGTATGGGTGCAATAGTGTTATCGCGTTGGACGAGTTTATTGCTTCGTTGATGGGCTCCACCTGAATCGTCGAGTTGATTCTAAGGGGTATCGCGGCTTGAACGAAAGGGAGAAACAAGCGGTCACTCACCTTTTAATCGCTGCTGTCGCCGAAAGTACTTTGGGTGCCCCGATCGTTTCCTCATTATGGAGGACCTGTCTTTGTATGTTGGAAAGCTCGACGGTATCATGATCAATAATGGCTATTCGTCCTGCTTTCGGTTGAGATAAAATAATAATACGAAGAGGAAATACTTGCCAACACCAGCGGCAGCGAGGTATTGGAGTGCTGGGCATCCCAGACCTCCCGCACCAACCACAGCTACAGATGCGCGTTGCAGCTTGATTTGACCTAGGAGAGCCTGAATACATTCACGATGGAAGAAAGCAAGTAAAAACCTTGTAGGCCGAAGTTGTCTAGTATCATTTGCCGGCCATAGCGAGGGTAATCGTTGATGTGCGTCAATCTCGGCCAGCTCGTGTCCTCCATTATCACACCGGCCAAGTCCGAGGACAGACTCTAGAGATGATCACGACTACGCTTCAAACTCAACCAACATGGCCGAGGCCACACCCGGGCCCACTGACGCCGCGCGCGACGACGAACAAAATGCCAGTAATCCTGCGCCATCTGCAGCAGCCAACATGCCCAAGGACGGTCTGCCCATCATGCACCAAAGTTCGCCTCCAGAATGATCATGTGTTCAGACACTGAAACCGAATCCCAAGCGCGAGTGCCACCCATCCTTCCATGGCCAGACATTGGTCGTATCGCCAAATGGTCTGTTTCCTCGTACAAATTCGGCTTTGGCGCAGAGTGCTTGAGAGATGGCGATCCGGACACCTTTTGGCAGTCAGTCATATACCAATCTCGTCTCTACCTCGCATCTGAGATCAGTGGGCTAGTTCCGATGGTCCCCAGCCTCACTTTATCACCATAGAATTTCCCCGCAAGGTCCCAATCCAGGTCGACGCCCTCCCCTTTTTCCTTTCCTTTTGCGGATCCTGACGTGCAGCCGTCCAGAAAATCAGCATTTATCTCAGCTGGCCGCATGACGACTCTTACACGCCTTCTACTTTGGCCATTCGTGCTGGAACTGGTCCAAGCGACCTCCAAGATGTCCGGGTGGCTACGCTCGACAAGCCAGATGGCTGGATTACTTTTGATATATCGTCTGAACTTAGTGAAGACGGAACAACTTAGTGCGTATTTTGATCAACAGGCCGATTGTTAGTCAGCTTGGATGACTGTCTTCCAGCAAGCCAATCCATGCATACGTCCTCCAAATCATCGTCGTAGCAAACCACATGAGCGGTAAAGACACCCATATACGTGGGCTAAAAATTCTGGGACCCATCGAGTGCGCAAATTTGCCACCCAGTCGCTCCGTCATGATCTTGATTGCTTGGGATTCACAGGGAAACCGTCACAGACGATGATCCATTTCCCTTCACGTCTCCCGCATTCAAGATGTATGAAACAATTCGGTAGATTATCCCTACTTCCACATTACCTATGTTCTACATTGAATGTGTATCAGTATGTCCACATATCGTTTGACTCCATGGCCAAAGATAAGCGGTAGAGAACAGTAATAAATCAAGAGCCTGAATTACAACAGTTAATTGCAGTCGTCCACTATTTACTATGTTGATATGATGGAACATGTCGGAGGCCTGCGTATACAGTCTGATTGTTTGTTCCCCGAATGTGAGAGTATGGGGTGTGGGCATGTCCGTTGTAGTATGGGTGAACGCCTTGCGCAAGAATGGACGATCCGCCATTCAGTGGGTACGGATTAGAAGTGCGTGGGTACGAGGAAGGATGCCACTGTTCATGAATTGGGGTGGGCGATGGAGTTACTGTCTGTAATAGAAGACGAAAGCTGAGACAGAGTCATGAAATGTTCATGGTGGACTTACATGGACAGTGGGTGGGTATGTTGTTCCAGGGGAGACTGCATGAGGCGTGACAGCATACGGTGCATGCTGAGGGGGTTGAACATCCTGGACTGAGTGCGTCGGTCGAGAGGTCGAGAAACCCCCTTGCTGAGGCTGATAGTGTGCGAATGTGACAGCCGCAGAGCGAGTTTGAGAAGAGTAAGATTGGATGGGGGGAGAAGAAGCGATTGCCTGGACATCAGACTGATCGCACGGGTATCTTGCATTCGATGACGAGTTTTCGTGGTATTCACTGATATGGTAGCTTTCGGTGTGGTCTGATGATGCAACGTAATGGCCCTGAGAATTGGAAGCTTGTCCTCTCTTGTTGTTCCCTCCAAACGAAAGGAGGCTAGTAGGGCTACTGGACGGGTCAGTCGAGCTTGCTGGGCGGCACTGCCGACAAATGAAATCCTCAGCATCCCAATTACGCTTCGGACGTCCAGCTATCGTATCTTGCTTGTCATGGCAGACAATATGTTGCCACCTTCCACATACACCACAACACAGGAGGGGCACACCGTCGTCCTATGGAGCGTTCACGTCGGAAATAAGCCAATTTGATTCAGAATTCACCTGGTTAACGCCTTTCCCCCCACAAATCTCACAATCCAGTACCCAATTCTCAACGGGGCTGCGAGACCCACTGCCTGTGCCATTCATAGGGACAGGAGCCTCGCTGTGTCCAAGTGGTACTAAGTTGGTGCTTGGATCTTTCTGCATAATGTCCACGGGGGCATCGGGCCTGCAGAGTGCAGTCAGAATATTCGACATGAGACATGGACAACAGCCAGACTTTAATTCTGCTTCGCACGTTTCGGCTGACTCCTGCTCCCGAGACTCGCGCTCCTTCCGACGTTGTTCTCGAGCATTTTCCCTCTTCAATCTTTCCGCTTGTTCTCTTTGCTGGCGAGCTTCTAGTCGTCGTGTTCGACTCATTTTTTCGTCTTCCTCCACGCGTTTTCTCGTCGCTGCACGTTCTTCTTCCTTTTCAACCTCCTTCATTGCAATCCTCGAGGAACGTTTGCGATGCACGACAGCTTCTTCCATCCGTCGCTTTTTCTCAATTTCCTTGGATAAAATCAAGAGGGGTATATGCATTTGAACAAGAACACATACCCTAAGCTCCGCCGTAACCGTAGGCACGATGTTCTGTGACAATACCTTGTAGAGCGCCTTCTCCGCATAATGTGTCGCTTTTTCAAATTGTTGTTCAATACTTTCCCATTCCTCGAGAGTCACACAGATCTGTTTTGGCAGGTGAGTAAGTGTCCTGCTTAGAATATTGGGTATGCTTACCGTTTCCCACTCAATAAAACCAACCGGAAGGGGAGGTGTAACAGGCTTTGCCCCCTCAATCGGCTGATCGTCGATATCATCTGTGCTATGCTCCGCGTTCGTTTCATCCACATCCGCCATTGGCTTCTCGTGTAGGCCTCGTTCAGTTCCAACTGTGTCATCTTCACCATCGCTGAGTTCAGTGAGTTCACTGATCGAGCTTTCCTCGCTCTCCAAGCCCGTCTTTATCTTTTTCTTGCCAGCTGGCAAGCGTCCGGAAGATGCAGCCCTGGCATGTTTCTGATGGGTATCGCCAGTGGCCAGCCATTCGTCAGGAACCTCCTGCCACTCATCGTCTTGAGCAACTACGCCTCGCAGTCGGGCACTGACCCTTATGCCAGTAGGTTTACGAAGCATTGCGGATGTGCGAGAAACGGCCACTTGGCAATCCGCAATGTCTCTTGCTTGGGCATCGAGTCTTTGGTTTGCCCGCAATTTTGCAGCACGAGCACCTCTAGGACTCGGAGTAAGCTGGGATTTCGCCTTGCCACGAGTGGGACGTGCCACCGGTGACTGTTCAACAGCCTCCAAATCAAGATCAACTCGCTGGCGTTTCGTTGACAAGGACAGTGGGTGCTTCTTTGCGGTATTTCTAGAATTTCCATTCGGCTTCCGCTTCCGCTTCAGGTTTGGTCTAGGTGGTTCTCGCTGGATCCAAAGCCGGTCACCTATATATGACGTCGGCTGGTGTCATCAACGAACCTGATTTGCACGTACCACCAATAAGCCAGTACGCATTTCGCTTGGCATCATATCCAATAGGTTCAATCCGCTGTATTTCACGAGCACGGTGTGTCAAGGGAGAAGTTAAGGAAGACTTGTAATTGGACATACCCAGGTAGCTTGTTCGTCATCTGTTTTCATTTGTTGGCGAACCCTGTTTGGATTCTGAAATTGCCACTCCGCCAAGGTATGCAAAGAGTCGAGCTTGGCGAGCATCGAAAGGTCTAACCAATCAAGCTGTTTCTCCGATTCATCTAATGTTTCATCCTCTTCCTCGACCTTTGTAGCGGAGATGTGCCCTTGGTTCTCAATCGAACCTTCATTGCGAGCCAAAGTGTCTGGGTTATCCGCGGAAGGAACGGTAGATTGGTTGTACTGCTCTGGGGATTGGTCTTCACATTCTGCCTCGTTGGTGAGCACCTCGGATACAGTGCCCAGAGGTGCTGTAGATGCTCGAGACGACTCGGTAATGAAATGCTGGGAACGCGCCGGGAGGCCGATGGGGCTGGCCTGTGGTTCTCTCCTTTGATACTGGCGTCGCAATACATTCTGCCAGCTATCAGCCCTGGACATGGAAATCAATGGAGGCGTCGGGGGAAAGGGAAGTGGCACAGATGGGGGAGTACTCACGTTATCTTCCTATCTTGGGTAAGAGTGACGAGCAATCGCTGCATAATACGAGACAGAACCCGGTTTGTCGAGTGGACAAGATCGTTTTCGACGTCCTGTTGACACAGAAGGGCGTTGTGAGGGTGTCAAGTACCTGAGATGAAATATGAACTTACGGTAAGAGTGACGTCGGACATGGCGAGAAGAGGGCTGAACGTGAAGAAGAATTGAGAAAAGGTGGCCCATTTCCAATGGCGACGGAGTTGGTGAATGTTGGCATCGTAAGGGGTCTCTAGCTGTTGAGGAGGGAGGGGAGCTTGAAGAGTTGAGGGGGAAGTGACCGTGCGGGCAGAGGCGCGGTGGGGCATGCGCGCAGCCAAGTAAGCCGTTATAAAAAAGGTCGGAGATCTACCGGCTGGTTTGGACCAAGCGGAAAGGCGCAATATCGGTGCAGCTGCGATAAGGCGAGATAATGCAACAAATCAATGCAGCTTCTGGGCACGACTTGACCAGGCTGCTGAGGGGGACTCGCCGAAATAAAATGACAAGCAGTCCCGTCAGGAAAGGTAGCTTGTTTGACTCGAGACTTTAGGCTTCACTGCGACTACGGTTCGACTTGGTATGTCCTTGGTCGCAAATTTCACCACTAGTATTACGTCATAAAATTGCCTTTTAAGGTATACTTTGACACAAAAACTACCCTCCGTCGCCCTGCTTCCTCAGTCGTTTCCGCATCCTCGCTTTTGCAGCCTTGGACATACGACGGACCATGGGTGCTTGATGTCTAGCATCCCCTAAGCATGGCCCAAAATGCATAGATGTGTAACTCACGTTTTTCGTTTGTCGTTGAGCGCGATAGGCTTGACAGACAGTGTGATCTTCATGTGTGGCATGTACAACTGCTTCACGCTACTACAGCTCGCATCAACGACCTCACCAAGAACACTTTATCACGCACTGCGAGTGACCATCGAGTACCACATTCAATGTGTCCTTTCCATCTTCAGCTTGCTGCTCGAATAGGAGTTCGTTATACTGATGCAGCCCGGAAACTTCGCCCGTGGACATGTCCAGTCCTTTCAGGTACTCGCGCTTGATGATCTCAACAACTGTGACCAGACGTGCAATCGTGGAAGTGGAAACTTCCGCTGGGGCCGAATAAAGAACAAGAGGCCTGTCGTGTTGGTTCTGTGCCAAGTTGAATGCGGTGGTTCTGTCCAACAGATAACACGCACATTGAGAAAATCTAACGCTTTCTTGACCCAATCACGAAGTTTCCCGTGTCTGGTGATGCGAATCGAGTCTGATATGTGAGCCTCTTCGCTGACAGGCTCATCAACGCGTTCGACGTCCATACATTCAGAGGCCAAGAAACGGTATTAATCTTGTTGCCACCACCGTGGCGTGAGAAACTGCCAATACAACGACAACCGTACACTCAAATATCGTTTCGCCATCTACACCTTCACTACCGAACGACCATTGTCCTGCCGCTGCGATCCTGTCAGAATACGAGCTTCAGAACTCACTGGTGAACTTACGTGACAGTCTTCCTTTCTGTGGCCGCTACCTCTGTCTTGGCACGGTTGAGGATCTTTTGAAACTCTGCCACGCGATGACGCATGCGGGAATGCATGTAAGCCTTGCAGCATTTAATGTGGTAGTGCAGATAATCACGGAACAACTGAATGTGCGAGATTGTGTTGTATGATACGTCGGGATTGGCAAAGTGGCGGGGAAAGAGCACAAAGGTGACATATCCAATGTCTTCAGAGTCGCGGAGACCTGGAACATCACGGATTTCGAGAGGTGGATCACGGTTCGTATAAAGCACTTGGGGAGCGTTCTGGATGCTAGGCTGACGTCGAGCATCAACGAATTCCTAGTAGTGATGTCATCAAAACCCTGCACGGGTTCAACTTGACCGACTCACCTGAAGAAACACTTTACCAAATACCCTGTCTGTTTCCTCTCGGAAGACAGTCGAGAATATCACTGTTACTCGATCTGGAGATGCCCGGATGTATATAGCTTCTTCATCGCGATAGTGGATTTGCATGAGATCTCCCAAAGCATTTCCCGAGGCTTCTAATTCCTTTTGTTGTTGAAAAGCTAATTCGAATGGGGCAGCAAGGGCGTTCCGCTTTAAGAGGGAGATGGATCTGATAAGTGCCTCCCGACTCGCTGTGAGGCATTAGTCCGATTCGCAGCTAAAACTATGTACACGTACCTTCATCGCTTGGAAGTTTATCAAGGTCAATGTCTAGACTGATATGGTATTCTGGTTCCGTTTGCGCCTTGATCAGGGTGCCATATTCCCGTCTGAGCATGTCGAGTGCACCGTAAGTTACAAGTTCGTCCCAGCAACGGATGTTCATCGAAAGTTGAACTACAGTCTTTTTATCGGGCGTGGACAAGTGAAATCTGACACCATCGAAATCTACGAATAGGACATCGAGAGATGAGGGTCTTGAAACTGATCAATAACATGGATAATAAGAGATTATCGACCCACTTGACGGCCTTGTCTGCCAAGGTTGTTTGTATAATAACGTTGTGAGGCTGCTTAGATGTCAGCTCGTAGTGAACAACACGCTGATATGCCTTACTTCGAGGAGAATCATGCTCACTGACAATGTTATGATGACAAAGTATATGCGTGGGAAGAAATTGATATCTGTCCTTCTAATTTCCCTCCACTGCTTTTCAGGCGGTCGACAAGTGGGCGCCAACGTCCAGAAAGTATCAGCAAAAAGACCTGAATTTTCAAACATGCGTATGCTTGCTCTCTTTCTGTCATAATCATGCAGCTTACCCCGGATAGCACCCAAAAAACCAAAGACATCCAGGATGACTCTCAATGAGTTTCTCGGCGACAGCAGTGCGTATCAAATTCTGTGCTTTTGCCTGTTCTATGGTTGATCTCGCAAGCAGCTCTTGGCTCCTGGGCTGATGAGATGGATGCTCTTCCTACAGCCCGTAAGAACTTCATGCCTCATTGTGTACACTCTCATTTTGTTAATTTCTTCAGCCTCGATTAAGACGGACGAAGACAGGCTACCACGTCATGGCGATCCCTTTAGCAGGCGTGATGACTTTGCATCCTCTCGACGTGTGTTTGCATTCGAATCTATATGCATCCTACTAATTCGCGCTTTTATTCAGCCGATCGTCCCTTCGCCTCCGTCAGAGAAGAGGTCCCACTACCATCCCAACCCCCTTACACTGCATTTATTGGAAATCTTGCCTTCGATATCACTGAAAACGAGTTGGCTAGTTTCTTCAGTCCCCACCAGGTTCGTGGTTTACTCTATCTGTTTTTGCAATTAACGTAAAGATAGGCTAAATCCATCAAAATCATCAAAGACCGAGATGAAAAGCCCAAGGGTTTTGGTTATGTCGAATTCGCGGACTTGGATGCGTTGAAAGATGCGCTCTCGAGGTCAGGATCTGTAAGTTATCTCAGTTCTTCCGTACAAGTATCCTGTCTTCTACCGATTTCCAGAGTTTATCAGGGCGCACTGTTCGGGTGAGTGTTGCTGAGCCCCGTGAGTGTTTGTCTAGCTCTTCCTTCGGAGGGGGACTGAATTCCATTCAGCCAAGGAAAGGACTGGGTTTAGCGTCGCTTCCTCGGAGGAGGACTCCAAGTTCTCTGGAAATTGGCGCAGGGATGGCCCCCTTCCGTCCTTCGGTCATTCTCGCGAGCCTTCGAGACGTCCCTTTGATGGACACTCGAGTGAACGTCCGCCTCCTCAGCCAAGTGCCTCCGATGAAGCCAGTGATTGGAGATCATCACGGCCATTATCCAAATTAGCCGAGCCAGAGGCACCGTCGGCTCGTCGGAGGGGCTCAGGTTTCTCTATCACGGAAGGCCAGGCTGGTGCTGCGGATAGAGAGGAGCACTGGACCATAGGGAGCAAATTCAAGCCCTCATCTCCTGAGGAGTCTACGCATGGCAAGTCTAGCGGCGCCAAGAGTAGATACGAGTCCATTCATCCGCGGGATTCCCCCGACGAAGGGGACTGGCGTGCGCGGAAGGCACCAAGTGGTAATTCTCGTGAGTATCTATGCTGGCATACATGTTGGCAATACTTTGCTACAGCTAATCCGCCATGCCACAGCGAACAGTTCTACTCCTCCAACCCCCCAAATCGGTCGAAAGAAACTTGAACTACTTCCTCGTACTTCCACAGGTTCTACGAGCCCATCCCCACTATCCTCTCCAAAGCTCGCATCCAATCTTCCGAAATCTAATCCATTTGGCGCAGCAAAGTGAGTAGATCCTACCAGATCGAGGAATGTCTCCTGATATACCTGCAGACCAGTCGATATTTCTTCGAAGGAACGTGAAATTTCTACTCGCCTGGAGCTTGCCAAAGACCGGGCCCCCCAGCCAACAATGTCGCGCACAAATTCTCGGCAAGCTACGGAACGAACACCCTCCCAGTCGACTACAACCTCATCGCCCCCTCCCAGTACTGCTTCTGTCTTGGGATCTTCCGCTACTCATGCTGCTTCAGCTGTGAGGCCGTCATTCAGTTTTGCGAATGCAGCTAGCGTCAAAATATCTGGTGTCGGAAAAACGAATGATCAGAAACAGATTGGGGAGGATACAAGTTCTATAGTTGCTGATCAAGTAGTCGAAATGTCTCTCTAGACACTTGTGTTCTGCAATTCTGAAAGATGTTGCGAATTCATGATATTGCAAGTTTCAACGGGCACAAGGGAGGACATCATACTATAGAGAACGAAAAAAGCCTTTAACTACTGCCGCGGTGTAACTCTGGATCGACGAATTTCATGCGTCCACGACCTACACAACGGGTGGGGATATTCTGAGCGTTGCATACCAAAACTGTATGCCAAACACACCTTTGAAGCGTACAGCTTGTGACGAATTTGAGTTTCCATGTGTTCGCTGGATGCGCTCCAGTTCTTTGAGTTTAGCTTTGGCTGCTCGTTCTTGTTCTTCACGTTCAAGCCGCGCATCATATTCTTCTTCCGTCTCTTGAGGGACAACCTTTGCCTCCGGACTTTGAGTTTGAGATTCTGATTTAGGAATCCGCGTTTTCGACTTTTTCTGGCGACGGTCGCCGTCTACACTTCGCGATCGCGAGCGGCTATTTTGGCGCTTGGAGCCTTTGACACTTTCTCCTGTGGAAAGTGAATGAAATGTGCTAAAGTTAGATAAAAGAACAAACATACGGTGTGTTTGTTCTACCGCCGGTTTCTTCCTCAGTTCAAGCTCTCCACAGTTCGAGATCACAATCGGTGTTTGTGGTCGATCCTTGGCATCTACGGGTACTTGTGCTAACTTCCTGACCACATCTTCGTAGCCTCTAATTACCTTGCCGAAGACGACGTGTTTACCTGTTGAACGTAAGCTCACGGGGTTGAATCAGCACTGGGAAGCCGACCGTTTAAATGAGGACATTCTCGCAGGGTGATAAAGAACTGTGATCCGTTGGTATCAGGGCCCCTATTAGCCATGCACAATAGTCTAGAAATAAAGCATATTCGAGGTCAACAGTCATGGGGCAAGATAAATGACACTCGAAACACACCCTTCCGAATCGAGTAGCCTAGAAAGATCTTCGTCAGGAAAATGACCTCCATAGATAGATTCCCCTCCAGTGCATATGTACTCTGTTCTTCCTGATCTCGGCGTCTTGCATACTGGCACCCCCCGGGTGGGCCTTGAGTGCCTTTATGCGACCGGAGAGTGCGTTGCTGAGCGCACGAGTGGA
>JBBPMS010000246.1:15455-31954 GCA_038090435.1 Phylloporus scabripes | reverse complement strand
AGTAATGCTTTCTCTTTGCGTCTCAGTTGATTGATGAAGGTACCCAACAAGTCAATCTCGCGGAGAAAAGTGCGGATTACCTCGCCTTAGGGACGATCAAGCTCATATCCCAGATTCGCCAGATTCAGACTCACTCTCACACAGCTTCAGAACCGTCAACGTTGCAGCGGTCCGCTCCCGAGCGTTGCCATTCTGAACAGCACGTTTCAGTTCCCCGATAAGCCTCCGGTGCCTGTCAGTGAGTTCCGTGGCATCTGAAACACATATTTAAATCTCGTCAAAGGTATGTATGGATGTCACTCACCGACACCAAAAAGTTGTCGTAAAACAAGTTGGCCGGCATCCGAATCACGCCCTTCTCCATCGGGTGAATCGCGTCTGTCTGGGCTCAAGCGAACCAAGGCCCCAGCGAGATTTGCTCGAACATTTGCGTTGCGAAGGTTCAATTGTTCTGGGATGTGGAACATCGGGAGAGTGTGCAAGTCCACGAGCGTCGTGCTTACCTTGCTCAGTCGGGTCATACAGGGCAAGTAATATCTCAACGGACAGGAGACCGACCAACCCTTTGTCTTTTTGTGCCAACTCCCTGAGTCTCGGCTTTACTCTCAAACATACAGGTCTCGCTGCCAGTGCGTCAATACAGTGTATCATGGTTCAACATTGTGAATACCAACCTTCAGGGATTTGTGCTAAAGTGATCACCATACGCAGCGCAGCAGTTAAGAGGTGTGATTCTAATAGAGTGTTATCTCTGTGTTCCCAATCATATCGGTATGGCTCTTACCTTTAACCTCCAATATCCGGGAAAGTCTAGTGACGTTTGAAGACGGAAGGTTGGCACCGAGCTTCTCGATCATAACTGCCCGGGTGTCCTCTAAACACGTTATGGATTATATAATCTCCTAATGTATGACGGTCCGCAACGCACCACACTGCAGCAGGCATGTCAGGCCGTCCATTGCCTGACCGAAATTCCCTCCCGTTTGATGGATGATCACATCGAGTAAATTCATGAGGGTTTCCAATACATCCTGTGTAAGAATGCGCTCCCGTAGAACCTGGTGTTTCGTCAGGGGTCGCAGAAGAGCAACCACTCTAGGGCCATCTCGATGCTTGGGTTTATCCAGAATGGCACGGAGGCTGTTCTTTGCATCATCAAATGTTTCTTTCGAAAGCTCGACGTGAGGCAGTGCGGGGCTCTTCGGGTGTGCGTCGGGATCGCAAGCTGCGAGAAAGATGGACACATATAGTACATTTGGGAGCTGGATACGGAACACTCACAAGCTTCATAATAGGCGACGATCGTTACCAGCCTTACGAGCGGCGCACAATTGCGATTGTGGATTAGGCTTAAAAACTGATTGTGCCAACCATCCACGTTCCTGACGCATTGCTTTCCCTCCTCTAAGAGATGAAGGGGGCGTAATTATTAAGTGTATAAAAGGAAGAAAGTGGTCTTACTGAATCTTAGCATAAACAACAATCTGTCAAGGTATATTGGCGCAACCCCTTGCTGGCCACCCAAGTAGGTCACTAATTCTTGAGCCGCAGTATCGTCGAACAGTCCGGTCTCCCATAACCGATTGTCCAGTCCCGCATCGAGTCCGGTGTGTACCACGGGTATATCGAAACCCTCTCCAAGTGATGCACGTGGCTTGTATGAATTGGCGTATAAAATGGAAGCATGGACCTTTTGACCGGGTATAATGCGACGAGGTTGCAGCCGATGCAAGCTGCGAACATGAAATTAGCGACGCTCGGCAAGGCACTGGTAGTCTCATGATCACCGTCGTTTATTGCCACCAGCACCGCCACTAAAGGAAACTTGCTGTGTGATGGGCAAGTATTCAACCATCCACCATGAACGGGTCATCGAATCACTAGTGCCGAAATCAAGGTCATCGGGCACCCATACTATATCCGTCGGCTGCAAAACAAGGCCATTTGCTCCAGCCTCCCGCCGCATCCATAGCAGCGACACGTTCCCAGCCTGATGGGACTTTCCAGGTCTGTTCCTCCCACCTCTGCATGAGGTATGGTCAGGTTCAGGAAACCGGGCTTCGAATGTACACTTACACGTCTGAGTGACTACCGGCAAACCAGACCTCCTTGATCTCGGAATTTCTGCTCTTTTTCCCCCCAGAGAGATCAGTCCCGTTGTCGCTCACAGTCGACTCGCGCCGTTCGCTCGTTGGAGATGTAACATGATCGTCGGAGGTAACAATATACTTGGACCTTACGTCACTTGCCTGAGAGTTCATTTCGTGGAAGTACTCTGGCATGAACTTGACACGAAGCTCATCGAGAGCTAGTGCATGGCGGAAATGGCAAGCATGTGCAGCAGACGAAGAAGTCGAAAGGAAGACGTCTCCTCTGACAAGCCCCACGGAGGAAACAGTATCCCTAGACGAGATCAGGTTGATGGCCAATGAATGAGGTTTGGGTGTCAAACTCACCACACCCCGACGAAGTGCACTCTCGTGTTATTCCACGAAAATGTCATCTTGAACTCCCTCGCGATTTGCCTCGTCTTCGGTTTTCCCGAACGAATCGATTCGTAATGATCGTACGCCCTGCCCGGCGGTTGTTTGTCAGACTCTCAAATTTCTCAGTGACAACTCACGTTCCGATCTGCTTTTCCGTCGGCGTTCTTATCAACCCAATCTGGCACATGCATTCAGTCCTACGGAACCCAAGAGGCTATGTGTTCCATACCTCGTGGATCATACCCGCAAGAACCCGTACTTGATATGCACCCCGAGAGAATCCTACAACCGAATAACCAACTGCGCCAAGTGCAACGAGAAATTACTCAACGTACCAAAAAGGTAGATCTGATCCCCTTCCTGGTACGTTCGCGCCAGCCAGCCATATGCGTCCTTCACAATTTCCTCCATATTCCTACCGTCGAGTTGTTACACGGAAACAAGTAGACGCCCATAACAAAAACGAACCATGCGACGGCCATGTCGAATTTGTCGGAGACTGCTCTTTCCATACGGTTGACAATATGCAATGTTTTTGGGCGTGTTCCAATTCCACTGGAATAATACGCGAATTGTTCTGGACGAGTCGTTTCTAGATCGATCTTGGCGAACAATTTCACAATATTGGTGTTCTGACCAAACAGTCAGCGAAGAGAAAGACGAAAGAGATACAGAACGATTACGTTCTGACCGAATGCATTGGAAGTGCCATCAATGCACACGATGAGGTTCCTCCCATTTTTTGCGTTCTCTTTCGGTCGAGTATTGCACTGGGTACATCTGGGTAACGGTGGCTGGATGGACGATGGTGGCCGGAAGGATGATGCGGAGATGGGCAGGGGACCATGCCCAATGTGAGACGATGCGACAGGACTCTCAGCGTCCATGAGGGATGAGATTCAGTGCAGGTACGAGGAGCTGATGGGGATGAAGTCCTGTCCTTCGATGGGTATGTATGTGAGCTCAAATAGAGCTAGGACACGAGGAATCAAGCCACAGACGACGGCAAATGACACGCCTCGCGGCTGGGATCCATTAAAAAAACCTTAACCGTGTGGATAGAATGTGACACAGTGAAAAGATGGCTAGGGTGTGTGATATGCAATTCATGCTTTCGTCATCCACGGGGCATTAGGCGCCTCTGGCTCTTCGGGGATACGATATCAACCACCAAGTTGAACTGAACACAAGCGCAAGACTTGAGTCCCCTTCTCATGAGGCTAGAGTGTGGAACAAGAATGGGATCTTCTGGGCTATTAACTCAGCTACGAGACACGAAAAAGTGAAACGTCGTACCCCTAACTTGTTGCGCGTTACTGCACGGCAATCGTGCGGACAAAGCTCTCATTTAATATAAGTTATCAGCCAATCAAAAAGGTGAGGAAAATGATCTGTTCCTTAGCGACTCACTTCATGTACCTTTGATATGAAAAGCGCCATTTTTTCTGATTGGGGCCCGCAGATGGTTAGGCGCTTCCGATGAATCTGAGATGGGACTTGAGATGGAAGCGTGTCAACAACAAGTTGGAAACGTTACAATCATTCGGAATCAGTCAATGTGCACGGACGTCAAGTAGAACACAGTGAGAGCCGAATAGTGGCTCCGATGAAGTTACCACACTTGCCAGTGGTTTATTAGATCCGTGCAAGCGCCCACTTAAGGCGCCAGTTTCCGCGCGTAGCGTGTGGCACTCGTACCTGCCGCAAAAATTCTTTGAGTGATTCCATTCACATTCGAATTTGCAGTGCTGGCAGATTCCGACAGTGGTGGCAGGGACAATTGAGGTTGCCAGTGACCCGATACTAGGACCCATCCTGTAACGTGTCGCTGCATTCGTTTCAGCGCTCAGTGCTGGCTCTCCAACTTTCCTGACTCATGCCATCAATGATCACACTCGACTGTTCCCTGAACAAACGGACAAGCTTACCACGACCCGGCCTCAGATCCATCACCTGCACGCACTTTCGCGGTGCTGTGGGCTAGAACAGTGGATGATATTGGCGCACAATTGTACGTCCACCCGGCCTTGCCTCGCGACAAGCCAACGGCATGCTGCTGCAGTTGGAAATTGCCGTCACTGGGTCCTTCATTCGGGGGAACTATTTCCCAGACACTGGTTTTTTGGCGCCCGTGATTAGGAGTCCCAGAAAAGTTCGCGAAATGCTACCGAGGGCTTCGGGAATGAAAAGAAGCGAGTCTGATCAGGCTGGAACCCACCAGGATGGTTTTCAATGAAACAAGGCTAGTATCCATCTCCACCATGGGCTAGTACATATAATGACAGAACGATCGACTGTTCTTCCCGTGAGTCACGATGTGTTGCATCTTCGAGAATGGCCATCTCAATGAATCGACGTCTAGACTGCGAACAGTGGAGCAGGCAAACAGCACGATGTGCACGGACAATCTCGGTTGCCCTAATCTCAGCCTGTTCCGAAATCATGTTCGGTGACAACGAGGCTGCAAAGAACGCTAGTAAGGTTTGATTAATTACTACAATAAGACTGCTGTGTGAGTGACCAATAGTGTGTCTTAACCATGTCCAGTGAGTCATGTTACGCTTTCGGCTTCTCCCTGGCTGTCTGGGCCCGCTTCACGCCCACCCTGCTCGCCCTCGTCCTCATGTTCATCCCCTTGATGTGCCTCACTAAACATGGGCGAGTGCTGATGGCGCGAGTCACACAGGAGCCACCTAAAGAACCCTTAGCATATAGCCAAATTCAGCTACTTGGGTATATTCCAAAGTCGGCGCTGCGGCCCGACTGGGCGGCCGTATCTCCCACTCACCTGTGCATTTCATTCGACAGGTAGGTTAGGATGCATTGTGATCCCTATGATGACCAGGATCGATTGTAGCCATCGATAAGTCTAACATCAAGGGTAGGATGATAGCTGCGGTGAAGTTGCCCTGTGACAAATGAGCATCGCAAGGCGGTCCAGATTCTGATATGCGACAGCACGTTTTCCAGTTGACATTTTTCGAGAGCTCTGAACGCCTTCTCGAGCACATCAGACACGTTAGCTGATGTTATCCTCTTTACCCGATCTAAGATGTGAGCGCAACCAATCTAGGCTGGGGTCTCAACTCTCTGAGTTCATGCGGAAGTATCCGCATGATCAAGGAGGTTACCAGACTGATCGAGATGTTCTAGTCTCGCGTATTGCAACGTGGAACATGCTCCTAATGAAAATAGTGTGATATTAGTACCAGGTTTATCAAACAATAGCTCTGAACATCCTTATCTCCAGCTCCATTGGGTGAGTGATTTGTTGTGCATCAAGACGTCGCCAGCTAGACTAAAAAGGATGAGCACAGGGTCTTACGAACAGCATGTTTAATCCGAATCCTGATGCTCCTTGCAGGCTTCAAGAGCCGAAAATGTACGTCTCGCTAAGTGGTTTGGTGTAGGAGATCTTGTCGTTGATTCCGTGCCCGCAGCACTAAATGCATTTCCAAGGATGCTGCATCGACGCCACTGTTATCTCGGTATATTGATTATGATTATGCCACGGGCCTGGATTGTAAGTAGGTATAGACCCTCCTACCTCTGCTAGGGGTCGTCTCCGTTTCCCGGCCACTTTGGTATTCACCCCCAGTCCTCTTGTCCTTCCAGCTTGAAGAGGACTGCTCTCACGTAATTTATCAACGTGCGTGATCGTTGATAGCGTGTCACGATCCGCCTGAGGAACCTACGACGACCACATGTAGGAAATGGTGTGATAAATCAGCTTCGACAACCACTATGTTTTATAGTGTCTTACTGCCAAAACTCCAGAGTCATCCCTCCATCTTGCTAGCACTCTGTTCCACACACCAAGATCCGGCCGTGAACATTATAGTCACGCCGTTCAGACATAGTTCCGTCAATCAGTTCAATCAAGTCAGAATCTGCAACAAGATCTGACAATCTACACCAATGTAAAATTATGCAGCATGCCACTCTTCTAAGACTTCTCAACCAAAACAGCACTCAGCTTCTTGTAGAAGTGAGGATCAGCGTCGTCTGCGACCGTGGATGACGTCGATTCATCCCATTCATCCAACTCCTTGATCTCGTTGAGCTTGACTTGCACAAGACACTGTGCATCGGAACCCAGAGGTAATCTCAGAGGAGGATTGGAAAGTTTAATCAGTGCGCGGCTGACTTGTGAACGATGTAGTCGCCAGTCACAAGTGTGAGTGTTGGACGAAATGAAACGCACGCTTGATAGGGTCTGAAGTAAGTTTGCTATTCTTGAAAAGCCTGCGCATCCTGTTTGTGGGGCTATCGAGAGCGTTGTATGCTAGAGGTAATGGACGATCGACTATGTTGCTCTTGGCCTATTCTGTTCTCACACCACTAGGCTGGATGGTAATGACTTCGACGTTCCATTCAGGCAGGAGTTCCTTGTGGAGTCCTTCGCTGAAACCCTCGAAAGCTGTAATCAAGTTTAGATGAAAGGGCCATCACGAAATCGCGAAAATTTACCGAGTTTACTTGCAGAGTAATATGCAATGGTGGGGCTCGCCGTGAATCCTCTACCAGAGGAGACATTAAGGATGCGGCCGGAGGGCGTTTTATGTTCTCGGAAGTACTTGACAGCCTGGTATCGTGATCAGTGCCACCAATTCAGTGGAAAAATCCAAGTACCACCTCGCGACTGATACGGACGGCACCCCGGAAGTTTACTTCAAACCGGTTCCGCGCCTCTTCATCAGTGGTGCCCTCGACAACAGTGTTCAGTCCGTATCCAGCGTTGTTGACGATCACGTCAGCGCAGCCAAAGTGCTCATGGATCTTTTCAAAGAGTGCTTCAGCACTGTGGGCTAGATTTCTGATGTCATATTCGACAACGAGAAGTTTATCTGAAGGGTACGCTTCAGAGAGCACGGAGACACTATATCCTCTGCGCGTGATGGCAGCAACACGGCCGCCATCCGCGATCGCCTCCTGGACGGTAGCTTGCCCGATACCAGTAGAGGTACCAGTTACTAACGCACACAGATCAGAGCCGCGGATGGACCAAAGAAAGTGAGACCCGCTAAGCCAAACATGAGAATCCGACATTGTGATTAGATTTGAGGGGAAGATGTCTTGAGAATGGAAGGAGTCGATGTTGTTTCTCGACCTGGGACGCGGCCCTTTTATCTGCTCCAATGCTGCGTAGTCATCCGTTTGCACGTCCTACTTACCTGTCGTCCATGCACCAGCTAATTGGGGGCATACTCGTTGTATCCGAGAAACTAAGAAGTGGTCGGTGTCGAAAACCCTTATCGTACAGCGGAGGCACACCGGCGACAATATTGGTCATAAGAACAAGCTTGCTGATCGAAGCAAGCTCAAAGTACTTGTCGTCGTCGACTACATCTGTTGGTGACTGGGTTTGAACACAAACACACAAGGCCAAAGATACGACTCTACCGCCACGTCGCCGGGAAACCTGTCCCAGATCTGAGAGTAATCCTATCCGGGCAGGCAAGGAATATGCCGTCGTCTCTTCTCAGAGGCACATGCCTCCGTTTCGGGATTGTGCGAGCTTGTCTCTCAAAGTAAGCAGATATGATTGATTGATTCCCGATGCGCTCGGCGTCACCTCAGGATGTCGATCCTCTGTGGCGATGGCCCTTGAAGCCGTTTGGGGCATAGATGGCAGCGTTGAATGGTTGGACTTAGTCTGGTGACCAGGCCACTATGAGGTTGGCGGTGCAAGTGGGTGGGACAAGACCAGGTACGCACTCCACTTCGTCGTCCGTCTCAGCAGCCATTCGGTGCACTGGTGCTTGCACAACAGTCGCGTGTGCGATACCGACGGGCCACGGCGCACAGTTTAATCATTGTTTGAATGCATTAGGAGGTATGATTGACTGAATTGACAGAGGGCATCCGTGTCGTCGACGTAGTGACAGTAGACGGAGATTGAAGGAACTATCTCAAGAGGCCAATTCAACCCGCTGTCAAGTCACGTGGCCAACTCCCCCTTGGCTCTTTGAACCACCATGTCTTCGTTGTACCGATCAGCCCTCAATGCGCGGATAGCCAAATTACCAGATCTACCACAGACAGATGCAGACGAAGAATATAACGAGTCAAACGAAACCGTAGATTCCCTTGGCTCTCTCCCATCTTCAGCCAAGATGGGACCTCCACTGTCGTAAGCTTCACGCAATGACCGCCTTGCCATATTCCGATTAAAGTCTCGCCCTATAAGCGTATCCGCTATTCATACGACGAGAATCCCCACTCCAGAGCATGCACCAATTCGCCCAGACGCGTATGGGGAGTACTTTACTCAGGCACTCCAGGTCGAACTCCCAACACGTGGTCTGGTTGTCCGTGCTTATCATACCCCTTTACGAGGTAGTGGGGTTATGATTATGCATCATGGTGCTGGTTACTCGGCATTGAGCTTTGCATGTTTGGCCAAGGAATTGAATGGGGTGAGTGGAAAAGATGTAGGTCTCTTGGCGTTCGATGCACGAAGGCACGGTGAGTGTCCCGTGACCTGAATTCCGTGTCGAGTTTGATGTATGCTACAGGAAAGACCGTTCCAATGGAGGGCCAATCGGATGAGGACCTATCGATGGACGTACTTGTAGATGATTTAGTTGCCATCGTGCGAACAATTTTCAAGGATGTGGAGACTGCCCCTGTGCTGATGGTGATCATGTCTCATTTATTATTGCTCTTTAAAGGCGTGTTTACCCTTCTTGTTCTCAATAGCTCGTGGGTCACAGTATGGGTGGTTCAGTCGTTGTTCGCGCTTGTCCGAAACTTCAAGAGCTTGGATACGTGATTTCCGGTGTTGCTGTCCTTGACGTGGTAGAAGGTACGGCATTTATGCTTGTATCCGCTTTGTTCAAGTCAATACCTTCGAAAGGTACCGCAATCGATGCATTGCCGCACATGCATGCACTTTTGGATTCCCGTCCAGAAGGATTTCATAGCGAAGAGGATGCTATCGCGTGGCAGTAAGTGCCTTTTATTTTATTTTTTCTGGTCCTTGATGTATTAAATGTATCCCGAGTCAGCCTGACCACGCATGCAATCAACAATCCTGCCTCGGCGCGGATATCCGTGCCCTCGATCCTCATCCCTCAGGAGTCCACCCTTACGCCTCTCACCCCAGCGAATAAACCTTACGCCTTTCGATGGCGTACCCCACTCAAATCGACAGCATCATATTGGTACTGTACGTTGTGCCTGCTTTCACCATTGACTCATGTAACTGATCACTACACCCACGCAACGTATTCAGCATGGTTTAATTCTCTCTCGACGCTCTTTTTGTCCGTCCGGACGGGTAGGCTGTTGATTCTGGCCAGCCGGGAACGTCTCGACACGACGCTCGAGATTGGGCATATGCAAGGCAAGTTTCAGCTCAAAGTAATGACTGGGAGGGGTGGGACACATGTGGGCCATCTCGTACATGAAGTGAGTATTGCTTGTCTGGGCGTCAACGAAACATGGTGGAGCTCGTCACTGAATAACATAGGACGATCCCGTGGAACTAGCGGAGCATCTGCGAGAATTTTGGGAGAGAAATCAGAGGATTGTAGTAAGGGGGAAAGTAATCAAACGGATTGGAGAGTCGTAGGAAGTTGGAGTGTAATCCGTAACTTAAAACGTAACTTATTCTCATTATTATTATGCAGTGAATAGATATTTTAGGAGAATACGTCTAGGGCCTGATGGCGTAGTTGGTTATCGCATCTGTCTAACACACAGAAGGTCTCCTGTTCGAACCAGGGTCAGGTCAAAATTAATTTTTCCTTTTGCTTCATTGAGAGGATTTTTCATCATGATTCCTTCAAAAGGCTCGATGTCGCAACATGAAACTCCAGCTGACAGGCAGCAAAACTATGTGATGTTACGCAGGAAGATAAGGGTACATACGATTCTCTATTATACACAACACGTTGTGAATTGCACACTAGAGCAACGCCTCGTTCGAACAAAAAAAGCAAAAAAGTCAGGGTATGCACAAGTAACACCATGTAATAGTTCACGTTTAAAACGCTGTCGTCGAATCGACCTCGATGGTCGGTACAATCGACGCAATGAACTTGAGGAAGACGACGAGATAAAAGTCCACACGCATGCCTTCGACTTCGTCGTCTTCACCTCCCACACCGGCATTCTTGTCGTCCTTGCTGGATTTTCGTCCAAAAATCCACTTCTTCTTGCCTTCCTTGATATCCTTTCCGTCCTTCTTACGCGCCGCAAGCTGTTCTTCGACGACACCTGCGTTCATGCGCTCAATAACTTTCTTCATTACGCTGGCGTGTTTGCATGGGTGCACCGAAGCCGCTTGGAGGGTAGCGGAGTGCGGGAATGCCTCGATGGTGACTGTCTTGAGCGCATGATCAGCTGACACGTCCTGGAAGATCTGAGACGGTGTGAGAGGGGTACGATTCTACGATGCCATACAACATCAGTCAGCGGCGTCTTCTCAGTCGATAGGACGCACCTCATCATAGCCGATCAGCCAGATCCGCGGGGTCTGGTAGTATTTATCGTACGTGATCATCACGTCATAGGTTCGTACTTGCAGTAGATTGCCCTTTGCAACTTCGATCTGACTGAGAGGGGAAGTCAGAATGGGCAAGGAGACCGGGACGGGGATAGATCGAAAGAGATGCTCGCCTTGCATCGATAACGCCCCCTGATGCAACCACCTTTGGCGCAGCAGTCGCCTCATCCAGACCTTCCTCTAAATCTTCTTCCTCCATGTCTGGAATGTCATCTAGATCAGGCGTCTCACTCGCCGTTGCGCCCGTCGTCGAACTGATCGACACATTGCCTATCGCACGCGAAAGATCATGCTCTCCATCCGCATCTAGATCCGGGATGTCGTCAATCTCGCCTGGGTTGGCCGCGGAATCAACGGTTGGTTTCCGACCAGCATGGGTCTCGACCCACTCGTCCGCTGCACCGCTGGACGCGTCACCAAAGTTGAGCAAACGTTCGGCGTCCTCGTCAGCGTCGGTGTAAGCAAGAGAGGTAGCTCGGCGGAGACAAGGTACGCCGCGGGTGACGAGGTACTGCTTGTCAGCGGGAAGGTAGTCACGAGCTTTAGACGCGTCGCCGCGTTCCCTGATGGCACGTTCGGTTTCAGTAACAGACTTTTCTAGTAGATTTTGCTTCAGAGATGCCAATGTAGACTCACCATGTCCAGACGGGGAACTTGTATGAGAGGAAATCGCCCGCGGCAACGAACTCTTCTGGATATGGTGTTAGATTCGAGATGGATCGGTGTACAAGCGGAACAGAGCGCACCTGGCGTTATCCTGCCATGTTCTTTGAACTTACTTTCCTTGAGTACCTACAAGATATGGTCAGTTGTGCGTAGATGTGGAGATACGAAGCAAGATACAGGGCTGAGGTAGTCGCGCACAGCCCAATATTGTTGCTGAAGAAGTGGTGAGCAAATTCTAGAAAACATCGGAGAGAAACTTGCCTGGATTGCGTGCATTTTGTATGAGGGGTGGGGTGAGATGGCAGAGAATGGCTAAGTCCAAGGAAGATGGGCCTCTTCAAAACGTTGCCACAATCAGACCCTACACCAATCGATCTCGCTTAATTAGGAAGCCACGTGGCATTACATAATGAGCGGCACCAACTGACAGTCAAGCACTCTTCTCAGCAAGCACCGACCCCAAACGATTTACAGTCAATGGTATGCATAATAACAATTCCAAGTCATTTTTCCAGAGTATGGAGAGGGATATAAGGTGAGTGGAGAAACTTGAGTTATCATCACCCTTTTAAGACCGAAGTGTCTCATCTGTTTGCTCGGACATCAGAGAAGAACTGTCTCGAATGACTTGATCCGGCATGCCAGCTCCGTTCTTCTCCCGGTGAATATTTGTGCTAGTACTTTCATACAACAAGTGCAGTACCCATGTTCATCTGATCTGGTCTGTCACCCGACCTTTCTCATCGGCAGTGAATGTTTGTGGTTCATTCTGGCTTTGGGTTCGCCTCAACTAAAACGCTGGAAATGACCTCGGACATTAACAATCATTCGATGCTCCGTTGTTTTGGTCAACTACGGAAATGACTAAATTTTTGCATTGTCAGGTCTCAGACTACCAAAGACCACCATGGTGTGTCGCCCAATAAAATCCAGGTATATAGGCCACAGTACTGGGGTATTCCTACTCCTTGGCACGTTTTCGCTTCTTCTCTCTTTTATCATCTGCTTTCAGAGCACCATTGTCATGGTCGGTACCAACTTTTTCTTCCTTCTTGCGCTTTTTGCCGCTCGTTGGTGCCGCCGATGTGGCTGACTCCTTTACTTCGGCAATAGCAGGTGTAGTCTCTGTGCCATGCGAATCCTTGGTGCTCTTCTTTATCTTTTTGGATTCACCTTTTACAGCAGCAGCATCCTCGTCCTCCTTTTCACCTTTTCTCTTCCGCTTCTTTGTATTTTTCTCCGAAGCCTTGTTTTGCAATGGTTCCGTCACCACTTCCACCGGTAGTGCAGCAGGCTCGTCTGTTACTTTCTCAGACTTATGCTTTTTCTTCTTCCTATCCTTGGCGTCGCTTGATGGTTCTGAGTCCACCTTTGAAGCATCAGTGTCCGAACTCTTATCTTTCGACTTCTTTCGTTTGCCATCTGCGCCAATAGATTTTTCCTCAACCTTTGATTCATCTCTAACAGGTTTCTCGTTCTTGTCCTTCTTCTTGTCCTTCCCTGAAATCTTGCCCTTTGTCTGCAAGGTCACATCCGCCTCAGCGTCACCCAGAGAAGGAGACTCGCCCTCGCCCTTAGCCTGCTCCTCGGTGACCACTTTTGATGGTTCGGCAGCGGTAGTCTGCTCGCCCTTCGCATTTTTTCTTTTCCTCTTCTTCTCAGTGGTGTCCAACGCCTTCTCAGGTAACGACGGATGAGGTGTGGTCAATTGCTCCACCACATCCAACTCGATGGCCTGATGATAAGTGAAAACATGACCTTACATACATATATGCACTCTACCTTGGCCTCTTCTTTTGGCTCCTTTGATTCGGGTTTCGACTTCGATTTTTTCTCCTTATGCTTCTTCTCCTTTTTGGGTTTTTCAGAGGATGGATTAGGTCCACTCTGTTCATTTTTCGTAGGAGGGGATGCTGGAGCGGCTCCCAGACTTGATATGGGTACCGATGGAGAAGTGCATATGGTCGCATTTTTTGCTTTGGAGTCGGAAGGGGTGTAGTCGAGAGGTGTGGTTACAGGCGACATTCGTTGAGGAGAACCGAGTGGTGTGCCATTGGCGCCTGTCCCTTCGTCGCGCGGTCGTCCTCCACCTTGGTACCCGCCACGGCCATGGAAGCTACCCCTGCCATTCCCCCGGCCTCTTCCCCGAAAGCCACCCCTGCCTCCGCGTCCCGCATATGCGTAATTAGTTCCGTTCCCATTGTCATTATTGCCGATGTCATTACCATCTTCCTTGGACTGGTTCAAGATGACCAGATGTCAGGTTAGCAAAGTAAAACCAATGCATCACAGGACACGCACATGTTTCAGTCCCTTATACTGACTCTTTTGATACTTTTCCGCCTCCGAGATGCACGATGTATGCGACTTGTACTCGGCGGGCGTATTGAATGTGACAGAGCAATCAAGACAATCAAAGCCAGTATGGCATCGCCCGCGGTGCTGGTCCAGCTTGGGCTTTTTGACCACGTCGCCACAGGCTGTGGGATGAGTGAGTCAAGTCTGACATGGGATGTATGCGCATAAATCGAGCGTAATACTGACCATGACATCTGGACGAGTCGTGGGTGCGATCAGGAGACATTCTGGAGTGAATATGCGGACTCGAGAAGAATAACGTACTGGAATGAAACCATTGAACGCGTTTCACTGTGAATATACTTGTATATACAGCGATTGGGTAGTCGCAGATACCTGGGTGGCGCAGCCTGGGGATCACTCCAGTCGATAAGTGAGGAATGTCTTCAACGCTGAGTTCAAGTTTGACAATGACATGCGTCTCAAGATGAGCCTCGCAAATAATCAGGACACGTGACCCCGTGTCGAGTCGCTTTTGATTGGACAAGTTACAAGACAAACTCACTCTGCCACTGACTGGCAGGAATCGGTTCAACAAAATGCCTAGCCCGCGCCGTTCTCTCAGTAATTCGTGGGCACTATGACAAGGGACTCTAGTAACCCTCTTGCGAACCTGCTCATCGAAAGTATATTTCTATTCACTGGACTGTTTGGCTGGCGCAACTTGTGGCACATATCAAGAGTTGACCGGTAGGAACTGACCGACCGGATAAAATGATTCTATTTAGAAAACAAGCCTCTGGTCAATTCCGCACGTGTAATCGTACTGAAATATTTTCAACCCGAAGAACAAGTCAAACTTGAGAAGACAACCCCCTGTCAAATGATCGAGAGCCGCACGCTACGGGCAGTAAACAAAGCGCTGAAAATCAACTACATGTATGTGCGAGGATCGGACGTGCCGCATGTATCAGGGGATCGCTTGCCACCTCGAAGCCTCTTAGGACTATCACTCGCATTATCTACTATAGGCAGCGACGACGCGTCTGACCGGCGCGCAGGCTTGCAGTCCCCCGGTGAGGTTTGAATTTGTGCCATCGTGGCCGTGTGTCATAGACCTGCTCCATCCTGTATTTATCATATCGTCCATCATCACCGCTCAAGCCCTGCGATATCATCGGGAGTGCGTGCCCATGTATCTCCGCGTAGTTCCTGCGCGTTTCACTGCTGAATTCAGTGCCTTCGATCAGAAGCAACCCGCGGAAAATATCTTGGCGTTTATCCATACCAAGCGCTCAAGGGCAAGGCACTCGTTCATCCGAATTCGTCATGATAGAATCGATAAGGTGGGTAGTTTCATCCAGAATATCAGAGGCGATATCCTCACAGCCTCTTCCTCTTCAGTGCCGCGCGCCTCTGGACTAAATCAGACGAAGACTGCGCCGTATGATGTTCCTCTATTGTCGCCGCATGCGGCTGTCCTGTCCTTATAGCGGATTTTGACGGGGACACCATCAATGACAGGTAAAGGACTGATGGGATGTATCTTTCAAAGTGAAAACTTGTTTTATAGAACTGTCTATCCTGACTGTACTAAGCATGTGAATTCAGAGAGGGGGTATTATCAAACAAAGTCCTCCAAAGTAGCACACAAAACATCCTACTATTCTGCCATCCCAATTCTTCCTGAGCAACCCGCTTTACGGTTTCCCGAACTTCACAACCCACGTCTCCTTGCATGCCTCCATTCCAGGTAGGAGCCGCTTCTTCTCAAACTCGCCATCCTCTTCAAGTCCCTTGAATGCCGTTGTCTCACCCAACCAATCGATCCTCTTCAGACGTAGATCCTTCTTATCCTTGTCCTTTCCATGCCTCGCCTCGGCTGCTTTCTCGATCGACTCCCTCAACGACCTATCGTGTACGACGATTCCCCATTCTGAATCGGCGATTGGTTCCTGCAGCATTGCATGTAGACCCTCGAGGATGGCACCGCACGTCACCACTGATCCGGTTGGCGCCCGGATGTCGACCGTCCAGGGAAATGCTTTGGAGATGATGCGGATGTCGTGCGTGGACCGTGCGAACGCTGGCTGGAACGCGACCTGTTGATACGTCGAGAGCAGGATGCCTTCTCGCACCGGTTTGCGAAGATCATAACGAATCCTGGTTGAGTCTGCGGCAAGGGCGGGGTTGAGGTGCGGATGCTTAGCGTATTTGTGATCCGCTATCATCCATCGGGGAATGTGTGAGAAAAGGAGATAAATGAAGGGATAAGGAAATGAGGCTCACAGACATGCCACCCGGGGGGTTTCTGTCGATAAGGATCGGGATGCTGCGGTGGAAGGTAGACGTGAGGATTATACGGGGTTTGGTACCACTGTGGGTACCGATTCCAGTAGTATGGATCCATGAGCAGCGTTCAGGTGAAGGAATGATGGCCTCTGGAGGTATGGATGACTGCGCTTATATACCAAAGAAATTGTGCGCGCTTGAGACCAGCTTGAGATGATGAAAAATCCGAATGGGGCTAACTCCGC
>JBBPMS010000246.1:0-15357 GCA_038090435.1 Phylloporus scabripes | reverse complement strand
ATGAGCAGCGTTCAGGTGAAGGAATGATGGCCTCTGGAGGTATGGATGACTGCGCTTATATACCAAAGAAATTGTGCGCGCTTGAGACCAGCTTGAGATGATGAAAAATCCGAATGGGGCTAACTCCGCCCACCAGGCTCATCATCGACAACTCACTTGGATGAGTCGAATTCAGAGCTGCGACGGTGAATGTGACAAATTGGAGTCATACGAGGCTCTGAACCGAAACCGCCATTCCAATATGAGCCGGAAAGGGCTGTGCGTTCGAGTCTAGTCCATAATGCACAGGCGACGCAGTTTTTAAAATCTCCGCTCAGATCAAAAGAAGTTGAGCAAACAAGTCGAATGAAGAACATGCGTTGCACAGCCACGGAGCAATTCGGCCGACAGAGACCGCCATGGCAAGTCACAACGGACCTTCCGATGAAGAGACCCCCCTTCTTCAGACAAAATTCAAGACACCTCTACCATGGAATCAAATAAATCTTGTCTTACTTTCCTTGGTCACGGAGCCACTCTCGTCGGCATATGTCTTTCCTTATATCAATCAGGTTCGTCGATATTTGTTCTTGGATACCCAGGTGCATCTAACTTTCATTCTGGATCAAATAAGCTCATCGGCGAGCTTGGTGTAACCGGGGGAGATGACCGCAAGATCGGCTACTATGCGGGTCTCATCGTGCGTGCGCAACTCGTTCACACAGATCTTTCCATACTCACCTTTCATAGGAATCCCTCTTTTTTGTTACCCAAGCACTAACTACATGGCATTGGAGTCGGTTGTCTGATTTCGTCGGTCGCCGACCCGTTGTTTTACTTGGTCTGTTTGGCCTCAGTGTATCCAATTTTTGCTTTGGCTTATCGCGGACGCTGGGCACCCTCATCATCAGGTGGGCAAAATAGATGCGTTGTCCAAAGACTGGCTGAAAGAATGGCCAAGTCGGTGTATCGCCGGTGTTCTCAATGGCAACGTTGGGGTGATGAAAAGCATACTCGGTGATCTCTCCGACCACACAAACTTGGCCCAAGTCTTTTCCAAAGTGCCGCCCATTTTTGCTGCTGGTATTACCATCGGGTATGTTTCCTCACGATAACGGGTGTATGGCCATTTTGAAACGTAAAACGCCGCATAGTCCGCTATATGGCGGTGCACTCGCGAAGCCACAAGAGCGGTGGCCCCATATTTTTCGAGGTGGATTCTGGTCATCGTACCCATACTTCCTTCCATCGCTCGTAACGGCATGCTTCACGTTGATGATATTTTTCGTCTGTGCCGCTTTCATGAAGGAGGTATGATGCCCTAATCCTTGCATCGACTAGGAATCATCCTTTCTTACTTTAGTCTTTACCACCCAAAACCGGAGCAACACCTCAATCAGAAAGTCCTTCAATCGAGAATCCACCAGAGAACGTCTCCGAGGATCAACCGATTTCAATGATGACTCTCATGACAACGTACTCCGTGATGATACCTGTTGCCAACTTTGGTGCATTGGCACTTGTAGAACTCGCAGCCTATGTTCTTTTGCCATTGTTTTATTCATCCCCGATCGAGATCGGCGGTCTTGGTTTTGATCCACCCATTATTGGCACATATATGGGAGTATTCGGAATCACGAACGGTGTTATACAGATTCTGTTCGCCGCCAGGATTATCGAGTGGCTCGGTCCCAAACAACTATTTTGCTGGGCTGTCTTATGGTTTTACCCGTTGATTCTCATTTTCCCTATCATGAGTGCTGTTGTTGCAAGAGAAGCGAAAGTTGGGCCTATAACATGGATCCTGATTGCTATCCAACTTCTCTTGATGGCTCTCATGGAGCTATCCTACAGTGAGTTTAATCAGCTTCTGCGCCAATGCCCGAGTTTATCTTGACTCTCAGGTGTCATTACCATGTTCACCACGAGAGCAGCTCCTAACAAACAATCACTTGGCTCGACCAATGGGCTGAGTCTGAGTCTGGCAGCGATCGCGCGTGCGATTGCACCCGCAATGACAACCTCGTTATTTGCATTCTCCAAGGAATATAATATCTTGGGCGGTAACTTGGTGTATCTCATCCTGGCGATGCTTGTCACGGTCTTGGTTTTCTTATCGCGTCGTTTACCGGATCGGATTGATGAGCCTCGAGTAGGTGCTCAACAGCAATAACAGGCTGAGGTCCGCGTTGCGTGGAAATTCCCAGTTCTGATCGCAGGTTGGTTATGTGTAGGAATGTGTCCAATTAGAACCTCCTGGTTTTTCCAGACTTAACGTTCAATCCTTCTGAATCTCGCTCAACTTGCTTGTGATAAGGTACTGACGCAGCAGCGATCTCAGAGAATGGTTGGGTTCCTTGGAAACTCTGATCAGCCCACGGCCAACAGTCAGCAAGCCTGGTCGTCAATTCACAAGTTTGAACGTTCGATGAAAAGAAAAGGTACAATCGGCAAGTTTTCCAGAGATCCGTATCTCGTAGGGCGATCGACCATGTTGCCCTTGGCCCACCCCGTCCTCACGCATCCGGGTTGTATTCGACGACACGAAATTTACTGGAAGGGTACGCTTCGGAAAGCACGATGACACTAGATGCTTTGCGTACTAGCGGCAACGTGGTCGCCTGCCTGATGGTGGCTTGGCCGATCCCACGTGAATCAAGTATGAGCACATTGTACGCCGACGTCCGGTTTGGAGTCGGGCATTTCAAAGAGCCCACGGCCGAGCGCTGACGATCAATGTGTCCCTGTAAATTTAGTGTTTACACAGACGAAGTTCTCGTCTGTGCCATCGCAAGTGTGTGTCATCCGTATCAACCATCACATGAATGACTATCTGTACCAAACGTGTGGATTCAACTAGAGAGCGTGTCTAGGCGAACGTCCTTTCCCCCCCTGCGTCATAACAAACCAAAAGGTAAGTTGTGATACCCTCTTTCCTCGAGCCCAAGTCCAATAACCTACACTCATACGATGTAATGATCGATCAAATCAAACCAGAGACGAGGAACTCATCAGGCCGCTAAACTGTCACCATGAAACGGTCGTAAGGAGCAACCCGTGGGACACATCTAGGTTGTTCCAGTCTTCTAGTGGTCTTTCTGACGTGTCGTGATCTCGGGGGAAACCGAAAGGCCACGCAGGCAAGTAGCACATCTCCTGTAGGGCTGCAATATCAGAATACGGGGTTTCTCTCGACTACCGCCTCAGACTTGCCTCGGGACCACAATCAGGATGACACTTCACCCACACACCCCAGTCCAGCCATGTCATGAGCCGGCTCAGGTGTGCTTCCCATTTGCGCAAAACCTGTGATATTTCGGTGATGTCGGAAGAATCATTTAGGTTTAATGACGGATCGATGCCTGCATAAACACCTGCTGCCCACATTCTCGTCACTACACGACAAATCTCCCGGTTAGTTCCGCGTGCGGCCCGAAGAAGCAACTTCTCGGACTCAGTCATAGAGTCCAATTCAGACTCCATAAACTGCGTATGTATTGTGGCACAGAATTTATATATGGGAGTCGCCCAGCCCAGGTCAGTGTTGTCCGAGGGGTCAGCTGGCATGGCCGATACAAATATGTAGGGTGTCAGCATGATTCTCAACTGAGTATGAGTCTTGTTGGCAAGATCGAGAATTTCCTCCGGATCTCCTGTCAGCGAGTCCAACAGATGGCGCGTCAATTCGAGCCGTCCGGCATATCGATCGACCATGATTTGGAAGAGCGTCCTCCAGTCGAAGCCGCTAGATCGGTCCGAGGGCCTGACTAAAACAGCCTCCAACCTCGATTGGACAGCCGCTAAGTCTTCGCTGGATATGTTCGCCACACGATGGTCCCATCTCTCCTGACTAGCTCGAATGGGGATCAGCGAAGGGACAAGCTTGGTGTCATAGAAAGACACCAATCCAGCTAAATCCAATCGGACGCGCGTCTCTCCGGGGAAGTGATTTCGCCAGGAACCAGCGTTGATGGCTTCGAACCAGATGGACGGCGCTGTCAAAGGTCGCTTGAGTACTTCGAAAACAAGAGTACAGCGCATGAAGACTCACACATTGATGGTATGGTGTCCCAATTCACCAAATTTGCAAGAGAAGCCACGCTGACGCCAGAGGTAAAGTTACAAAGCATTGCCTCGCTATAATCATGGAAGAGGGCTGCACCGCTTTCAAACGACCACTCACAAATCCATCTCCATCCTTTACAATGATGTTTAATGCGGTAAGGATTGGAGGGAGAAAAGTTGTACCTTACAAAGGCGTCTACATCAAACTTTTTCGCCCACTTACAAAGTTTTTCAATTCGGGGTCTTTCGCTAGATACAGTAGCAGAACTAGCTTTACCCCACGCGAGAAGATCCTGTGTGTCCATTGAGCCGTATGGAAGTTTGGCAGCACCGGTGCCATCAAAGTATGACTTTGAGGGGACGAGTGGTCACCAGCGTGAGATCCCAGCACCCTTGCGACCTAAGGCTTGCGGGTGGAGGGGTATCCCGACAAAACAGATACGCATGTTCAGGGTTGGTAGCGACCCAGTCGGGACTCGCTGGTAACTCATTGTCATTCGAACTACGATAAAGAAGTGTACCTTTTGGAATGACTCCTGGTACGATTTTATGGCCTAGAGGGAAAAAATATGTTCTACAAAGCGAAACAGGTGCTCGCATCGCTTACCGTTTCTCATGCGGGTGTTGGGCCAGCGAATAGATTGTCTCGAACACGAGGTGATCGGTATCGTTGGGGTGTGGGAGTGTGTGGAGGTTCCATTCTGTACGACTCTCCTCGCCGAGAAAAGTGCCTCCTTTTCCCCCTTCCTGCCAAAGGAGATCAGAGCCTAATTTAATTGGCACCTGGACAGCAAGCGCAGATGCTAGAATGAAACTAAAAAGAGGGATTGGTAGCATCGTCGAACATGAGAAAGGTGTTTCGACATATCCTCCGGGTTAGGGTTTTGTTGGAAAGTCAGGACTCACGAAAGTTGCGGAATTATAAAATTGCCCGTCGCTTGCACAGGTGAGGGACGAGTGCTTCATAATCATCATCGCTGCAAAGGGGAAAAAATACAAAACGAGAGTCTGAGTCATTCAAATGTTTTGTTCGCCAAGGTGTTCACTTCGGCAAGGAACGGCATACGAGCGGTGTTTCAATTATCGAGATGCCGCTGACGTTATAAGGTGGGTTTGATTGGTTGACCACCGAAATGAAACATGACGTCCTGTTGAGTCGGAGTCTCAAACCACCACAACGAAAGCGATGATAATCTCCCGTCGTAATACAGTTCAGCCTGAGGAAATCAGTGGTCATATAATATCTCGATTTGAAGGTACTCCATGTGAATCCCATCACTGAACATGAGCAGGAGGACTCGCTGAGAGTTTCGACTGAGTTCGTGAAATGGATGATTATATAAACCCACATGTGTCCGCATGGGCAGATAGGTACTCATAACCTTTTCTCTTGCCACAACGTCCAATGTCTTTCGCCTCAGCTTTTCGTGTTCCCGCGCGCAAGGCGCTCAGCTCTCCTACAAGGAGATTTGGCGCCCAATTCAGGGCATCATCTTTCAGAGGGTTCTCCACTGAAGCACCTCCCCCACCAAAGCAGAACTTTGGCATTTATGCCGGCTTAGGAGCGATCGCAGCGGGGGGCGTAGCTTATTATGTTTGGAACTCATCCGACTCTTTCAAAACTCTCGCTGCCAAGTCTACTGTTACAAAGGCTACTAAATTAGTTCCTACCAAGGCGGACTATGAGAAGGTGTGCTATTACTGCGCGCTTGTTCAATGCAACAAACCGTTGAGGCAAATTGTTGTCAGGTATACAAACGCATCAGCGAAGTTATTGACGAGGCCGGTAACTATGATGGTAATGACATGTGCCTCTCATGTTCTCGCAGCCATTGACAACCCACTTGTCAGACGGTTCTTATGCTCCGGTTTTCCTACGTCTTGCATGGCACTCTGCTGGCACATACGACAAGGAGTCCAGGACTGGCGGAAGGCATGCTCCTTTACCCTTCAGCCGTAGTTGCGCTCATCAGTTTGATTGTCAGCAACTACGCCACTATGCGTTTCGAGCCGGAGTCACTCCATAGCGCTAATGCGGGACTTAATGTAGCCCGCAACCAGATGGAGAAAGTCAAGAAGGAATTTGAGTGGATTTCTTACGGTGACCTATGGACCCTTGCTGGCGTTTGTGCAGTCCAGGAGATGGGTGGCCCCAAGATCCCTTGGAGACCCGGCCGTATCGATGGGCTTGCCAAAGATGTAACTCCAGACGGGCGGCTTCCGGATGCATCCCAAGGCTCATCCCACCTTCGGGATGTAAGTTGTAGCCCGGTTGCAATCCTCATCCTAGTGTTCACACACACGTCATCTGAATAGATTTTTTACCGAATGGGGTTCGATGACCGCGAGATTGTTGCACTTTCCGGTGCTCACGCGGTTGGTCGCTGCCACCCTGATAGGTGAGTGTGCCATCCCGATTCTTGCGTTTGTCCTCATGGCGTGCCATTTAGATCCGGGTTTGAGGGTCCCTGGACGTTCTCTCCCGTCACATTCTCGAACGAGTACTTCAAGCTGCTATTCAACGAGACGTACGTACGACCAAATATGACTTCTCAATGACCACTGATACGTGTCTATAGATGGGTCTGGAAGAAATGGAATGGTCCCAAACAGCTCGAGGACAAGAAGACACGGACTCTAATGATGCTCCCGTATGTGCATTCAACGTCCTTCAATCCTCGGAAAGACTGATCAGCGTTGCGCTCTCTTCAGAACGGACTACGTTCTCACCCAAGACAAGAGTTTCAAGAAGTGGGCCAAGGCATATGCTGACGACGAGACACTCTGGTTCAAAGAGTATGTCTCCTGTTTCCCCATCTCTATCTTGTCCAATGCCAGGTGACTCACCTCTTGCACCTCTTAGCTTCTCGGCAGCATTCTCCAAGCTGCTCGAGCTCGGTGTGCCTCCCGAACAGTTCCAAGCCTCGGAGCCTTGGATCCTTGGTGATGCGTAAAAGGGATGTCACGGTCATGTCTATGTAGATCATTCCTCATCGATCATCTACGAATCGCTCGATCTGGTCGGGTGGATATGTTTCTGTATATCGTTGTGTTCTATGTTGTGGATCTAGATCCGCATGCTAGATCTCGTTTTGTTGAATTATTGGTGTGAACTGGATCCAGCTCGCGAAAGGTTGACATTGACATGACATGCAGATGAAGGCCAAAAACCATAACATGCTAGATGCCTAAAAGCCTGATCAAACTGAAAGTACCGCCCACGCACCACTCCTTACATTGCCAATGACTGCTATTCTACAGTGTACTTGCCATTGTGGTATGAGAGAACAAGTAATGATGGAATAAAAGACATACGACGCCCCCAACTCCCAAAAGAAAATGCGACGAACATGGTATGATAAACGCATTCACTGCGATGTCGACATTATCGAAAGATTTGGGACCTCGACCGAATGCTGAAGCCGACTCAATTCTCGCTCGCGGATCCTCCGTCGGGCATTCAGCCTGCAAGACAAAGACGTCGGAACGTGTGAGCAAGCTCAAACGCTACAAGGATCGGACGTGGGAACTTACACCGCGAGGAGGGAATTAGCATAGCCTAGAGATGACAGTGTTGATGAGAGGTACGATTGGGCTTTTCGAAGAGGAGGAACTCACATCGGCTGAGCACGACAGCGGGCGCCTCGATCCAGTAGTGGTTGCCTTGAGCCAAGTACTGTAATACCCCAGCCGCCGACGTCAAACGTTGAACATTAAAAAAACAACGGAGTGTCAACCACTCACGACTACGCCAACTACGATGGATATCAAGCTGATGAAGATGATGAATGAAAAGCACCGTGCACAGGATGATGCTGCGTACCAGGTCAGCACACCCATGTTGACAAACACGACGACCAGATCACGGATGACACTGGTCCGTCCGATCTCTGATCTCCACAAATTCTTGAAGATGGTGACGGTTATGATGATATCGCATACCGTGCTAGCAGCCGCAGCAAGTGGTATGAGCTGGTAACAGAGGATCATCGAATTAGTTCTTCCAGTTGTGCACAGAGGTTTACCGGCGTCGTAAAGAGAAAATTAATCGTATGTTCCTTTATCCTTGCAAAGAAATGCGGTCAAGCCTTGAGACGATAAGTAAATGATGAACACAAACGACTCAGCAGAGGCGTCTAAGATGAGTTGATGGATCAACCCCAAACAGGAATTAGAGAGAAAATGGGAATACTAACATATTCCAATTCCTGGAAGCATGTTACAATAGTGAAATATACGATGCCAAATTCACTCACCAAATTGTACGATCGCAATGAGGACCTATACATTGTAAGCATGATTTATCTCTGAACAATGGACGACTTACAACAGTCGGAGCAATACCTCTATGGCCATTGGTAACTAGTAAAAGTCTGAATGCAATTTCTTTGCTAAGGCGCACGAAACACTCACTTATCCAAATTCGATGAGAGTAAAAGCTAGAAAGGCACGTCAGATGTCGTCAAAGGATGTATCGTCTCCCCGAACCCTTGTACGGCAAGATTGATTAAATACTAAAAGTGTTGCAGTGAGTTTCAGAACCTGGATACCAATTGAGACTTACATTTGCAGGAACGGCGATCTTGGGATGGAATTGTCGTGGGCCTATGTAGAATACGGAGTATTGAATACTCACTTTTGCACCCCTGGAAATTCAATGAGATCATGGTCAAATATCATTGGAGGTCTCACTCACCATGGCAGCTCCGTTTCGCACGCGGCAGAGTCACTTCGGTGACAAAGTACTAACAGAGCCCAGTAGAACTGGGTAGTTCCAGTTAGGTGGCAGATATCCACGACGCTAGAAAGTACGTCATCTCTATATCATGACGGGGAGGCTAAGAAGCTGACAAGACCAGAAGAACCTACGATGACTGGTCAATTTCAGAAAACCACCGACAAAACAAGAAATAACGCACCAACGACTTGATTAAGAGGGGGTCATCAGGGAAAGAACATATATAATAAAAGGATTGCCCGAGGGAGACACCATACAACCTGTTCTTTCATGAATCTCGGGGGGGTAGAATAACTAGGCATACATACATGCCCGAAATAGCTAGTCCTGCACCAGCGTCGACGTTTTCTGCGATGAAAATGTAAATGTAAATCACCCACCAATAACCCCTGGCCCCCCTGCACTCGTCACGAGGTGGTTGGGCATAATCAAGATGGATGGTTGAAGCCTGGGGAGCAAAAAAGCACCTGGTCTCGTTCAAACCACGGTTTTCCCTGCTTTTTAAATGATGGCGAGCGTTGACACTCGACATGTGGTGATGGCAAACATCCTTGAATTGAATCACCCTGCGCCTAGCAAAGTTCATGACGGCACAGGTCAAGATCTCCGACTCTCCGACTCGCACAATTAAACCGTAAGTGTCTTTAACTACCTGTCTAGCCAATCGGGCTCAGCGTCAAGTGTTCCTGTTTTACACTCATCACGAATCTGTGCAAAGCGATTGAATTCAACTGAAGCGCACGTCCAGCCAAACATTCCCTGGCCCCATGTAAGCCCAAGTCAAATAGCATACAGTCATAGGATGTAACGATCGACGAAACCAAAATGAGAAACAGGTTAGTCCACCCAGAGACCGTCATCAGATAACTGGGTCATACGGAGTAACCCGTGGGATACATCTGGGTTGTGGCCGACTCCAGTCGTCTGGTTCCCCATCTGGTCCGCCCTCAACCGGGGGGAAACCGAAAGGCCAAGTAGGCAAGTAACACATTTCCTGTAGGCAACGACAATCAGAATACGGGGTTCTTGACTACACAGCAGACTCACCTCAAAACCACAGTCAGGACGACACTTCACCCATACACTCCAATCTAGCCACGTCATCAGACGGCTCAGATCCGCTTCCCATTTACCCCAAACCCGCCATACTTCGGCGATGTCGGGAGAGTCCTTTGTATTCAATGACGGATCAATGCCTGCGTAAACACCTGCTGCCCACATTCTCGTCACTACACGACAAATCTCCCGGTTAGTTCCCCGTACGGCCCGAAGAAGCAACTTCTCGGACTCAGTCATAGAGTCCAATTCAGACTCCATAAACTGCGTATGTATCGTGGCACAGAACCTGTATATGGGAATTGTCCAGTCCAGGTCAGCGTCGTCCGAGGGGTCGGCTGGCATGGCTGATACAAATATGTAGGGTGTCAGCATGATTCTCAGTTGAGTATGAGTCTTGTTGGCAAGATCGAGAATTTCCTCCGGATCTCCTGTCAGCGAGTCCAACAGATGGCGCGTCAATTCGAGCCGTCCGGCATATCGATCGACCATGATTTGGAAGAGCGTCCTCCAGTCGAAGCCGCTAGATCGGTCCGAGGGCCTGACTAAAACAGCCTCCAACCTCGATTGGACAGCCACTAAATCTTCGCTGGATATATTCGCCACGCGATGGTCCCATCTCTCCTGACTAGCTCGAATGGGGATCAGCGAAGGGACAAGCTTGGTGTCATAGAAAGACACCAATCCAGCCAAATCCAATTTAACACGCGTCTCTCCGGGGAAGCGATTTCGCCAGGAACCAGCGTTGATGGCTTCAAACAGGATGGATGTCGCTGTCAAAGGTCATTTGAGTACTTCGAAAACAAGGGCACAGCGCATAAAGACTCACACATTGATGGTATGGTGTCCCGACTCACCAAATTCGCGAGAGAAGCCACAGTGACGCCAGAGGTAAAGTTACAAAGCATGGCTTCGCTGTAATCATATGGAAGAGGGCTGCACCGCTTTCAAACGACCACTTACAAATCCACCTCCATCCTTTACAAACGGTGTTTAGTGCACGAGTAAATCGAAAGGAAAATTGTACCTTATAAAGGCATCTACATCAAACTTCTTCGCCCATTTGCAAAGCTTTTCAATGCGGGGCCTTTCGCTGGATACCTCACCAGAACTAGCTTTACCCCACGCGAGAAGATCTTGTGTGTCTAGCGAGCCATATGGAAGTTTGGCGGCACCAGCGCCGTCAAAGTATATGACTTTGAGGGGACGAGTGGTCACCAGCGTGAGATGCCAGCACCCTTGCGGTGTAAAGCTTGCAGGTGGAGAGGAGTCCCGACAGAAGACATATGCATGTTCAGGATCGGTCGCGACCCAGTCCGGGTTCGCCGGCAACTGGTAGTCATCCGAACCGCGATAGAGAAGGGTGCCTTTTGGAATGATTCCTGGTACGATGTTGTGGCCTAGAGGAGACGATATGTTCTACAAAGCGAAACAAGCGTGCGTAACACCTACCATTTCTTATGCGGGTGTTCGGCCACTGTTGGAGTAGCGAATAGACTGTCTCGAACACGAGGTGATCAGTATCGTTGGGGTGTGGAAGTGTGTGGAGGTTCCATTCTGTACGGCTCTCCTCGACGAGGGCCACGCCTTTTCCCCCGTCTTGCCAAAGGAGATCAGAGCCTAATTTAATTGGCACCTGAACAGCAAGCGCAGATGCTAGAATGAAACTGAAAAGAGAGATTGGTAGCATCATCGAACGAGAGAGAGCTGACGAAGACTCGGCTGTTGTTTTGCGGCTTATCAATCACCTGGCGAAAACCAATTTCACGAATTAATCTCGGGTTCCACATTGACGCCGGGGTTGTACAAGCGATTTGTGTTCTGAACTCTTGCTTATTATTGTGTTACGTACCGAGATAACCCAGATTGAACGTTGTACAAGCAAGAACGTAATTCGAATAGCAATTGCTGTGATCCATCATCCCAGTTAGACCTGGTTGGCGAAATGTTTTCGGAGTAGCGGGTTGATATGATCATGGGATTGAACAGTTCTGAGTTCAACAGCTTTGGCGAACGGCGAATAGAATCGAGTGGGTCTAATGGCCTATGATGAAGGTCTAGTAGTACGATCGATGCACTAGTGGACAATATGACCAATTACTTGAACTAGGTAAGTTACCGAAAGCGGAAGATTAACTACAACCCTTTGGACTTGCGGTCATGTCTGTGACCTCTGCTCCCAGTTCCACACCACTTTCTCCTATAGAACAGATTCCATATACTATCGCAGGGTGCTCAGAACACAGCGGACACTATGTCGCTGCAAATATCCTGGTGGATCGGCCTCAAGACCAATCCAGTCGATGGAGCGGTGCGCAGCAGCCACCCAGCATGATGCAGTGGATATTGCACCGTCTGGGCACGTTGGCCATCGTCGGTTGTGTCTGTTCATCTCGCTCGCCCACCTTGAGTCCTCTCATGAGGCAATCGCTGATATTTATATGAATCCCAGAAAGCATCACGTGTCATGTTTGGCAAGGCGCGCTGGCAGTGGGCGGCTAGGTTTTACGCCGATCTTTAAAATTATAGTATGTCCCCGTTGCCAGTTTCAGAGAAGTACGTTGGTACGTCCGTTTTGCTCCTACGAGTAACTTATGCACTTGGGTCCGCAACAGAACATCCTTGCAACATGAAGAATTTAAATTATATGTCAACCTCAATCCAGACCACATGATTCATGCCCTTCGCGCTGGTCTCCGAGACGATGTCGGTCATGCTGTCAAAACTAAGTAAAGAGGGCAAGGATGCCAACTACATGTATTAGGTACAATAGTAAAGTGAAACAAAATAAGAACTCACCTCAGCTGTTGCCCAAAAGAGAAGCAAGAACAACTGAGGGAGTGGGAAAAAGAAAGGGATTTATACTGGGTGGAGGTGTGCTTGCATAACTCTGATTATTCATGAAAAGTAATGCTAACTGAGATAATAAGTAAAATGGTATCAAGTGTGTTCTGAAACTTCGGAACACTCAGAAGAAACCCTTAGAATTAAAAATGTGCTTTTGGAACCTGGAAGTGTCCAGAAGTATGGGAAAACCCGCTAGAAGTATTCAGAAATGTTTGGAAGTGTACAGATTGGCCAGAGATACTGGGAACTATAAAACATTACTTTTTAGAAGTGATATTGGAGCTTTTGACATTTTTACTCAAGTGCAGCTGTAATCCCATGGCATGAACAAATTTCCAGTGTAAATCATGGGTTAATGCCTTTATAAGAATGTCAGCAATCATGTCTCCAGTTGGAACATATCTGATGATTGCTTCTCCCTTTGCCACTAGATTATCTCAAATATAGTGATATTTCCACTGGATGTGTTTTGTCCTGGCTCAGAACTGGAGATCTTGTGATAGGATGATGGCAGCTTGATTATCACAGTGGAGTATGGTTGGACCCTTTTGTGGATGTCCTATTTCATCAAAAAATGTTCAGAGCCATGTAGGATGCTGTCCAGTGACACTAAGTTCAATATACTCTGATTCTGTGGTAGATAAGGCAACCATGCTTTGTTGCTTGCTGGACCAGGATATGGCTTCACAGTTGCTGAGGAAAAGGTAGCCAGAAGTGGAACATGAGTTGTCCAGATTTTATGACCAACCAGCATTGGAATATCCATGAAAGTCCATATTCATGAAGATATTATTTCTGTCATACTGGAGCTTTATATCTGATATTGCTTGAACATAATGCAGTGTATGTTTTGCTGTCTCCCAGTGACATGTTTTGGGAGCTGCACTGAAACAGCTAAGAGTTCCAATAGCAAAAGCCAAGTTTAGACAAGTTCCTAACATTAGGTATATTAAAGATCCAATCATGGTGAGGTAGGATACTTGTTTTCCATTTATTTGTATTTCTGGAAGTGTAATATTGTCCTTTGGGTCAGTGGCTGATAAAGTGGTTCCATGAGTCATTGGGGTCCAAACTGGAGTGGAGTTGGCTATTCTGGTTTTTTCCAGAATTATCTGAGCATATTGTGATTGTGACAAGGAGATAGTGCATAGTTTGTGATCTTTCCAGATTTCAATTCCTAAAAGGTATTTGGCCACTCCCAAGCCATGCATTTTGAATGATGAGGATAATGTCTGTTACAAACACTATCTTTTTCACCATCTCATCTTATCTTTTCGAGTCATGTGACCTCATCACATGATCTTATCAGTGAAGTGTCTCAATACTAAGTCCTCATTTTTCAATTCCCTTGTTGACTAATTATGATTACATCTTCATTTTTTGAACTCAACGGCATTGGCTAGACTTGTTATCAGGAACAGTCATTAGCTGTTCCCCTTGGCCACATGCTGCCACACTATTCAAATTATTTCAAAGTCATGGTTGGCTATTATTGCTATCACCCAATCATATCCTTTCTACTCAAGTCATAGTGAGCCAGAGATAAGGAGGTGATGCTCACCAGTGCATGGCTAAGCTCCAAGGCTACACCCCATTGTCTTATCACTGCCTATGGATCTTATCCAGTTATGCCCTACACCATCACACCTCTACCTCATCTGATCCATGCCCTTGGTTATGCATGGAAATGCTTGGCTGTGTACAATACCAGTGCACATTACCTCGCCAGGAGTCATTGTGAGTCATACTTACTTTATATAGACATTTATTGGTAGATCTAGTACAAACATGTACAAACCCCTAGGTAGTATATAAAGGCCCAAGAGCCGACCAGAGAACCCTAGTCAAGTTCTCTTGGTTTTTCTGCTTGAGCAATTCACTCAGTCCACCTACCGTTACACCTTAGCGCTTGTGGACTGGTCAACGTCTCTTTTCTCTTTCTTTCTAGTAAGACAGTCTAAGGCTACTATGCTCTTTTAGGCTAGTAGTTGAGGGTTGTTTCAATTTTACAGTCTTCAAGAAGATTTAGAACACCATGTTTTCACTGGAGTGGCAAATTCCAGTCCAGAAGAGTCACTTTCAGAAACCATTGCAGAAGCATACACACATCCAGATGCTGACTTATGAAGGTCTGCAGTGGAAAATGAACTCCTAAGCCTCAACACTAACCATGTGTATGAGACTGTCCCTATTTCAGAAGGTCTCTCCAATTACTTCAAAGCTAGTATTTCACATCAAACATGATCAAGATGGGAAGATTGAATAATACAAGGTCTGAATTGTGGCTTGTGGATTTACACAAAAGGAGAGAGTAGACTATCAGGAAGTATTTGCCCCTGTTGCAAACCTTGATTCAGTTCAAACCATCATCTCTATTGCAGCAAAACACAACCTGGAATTAGATCAAATGGATGTCTCCATGGCCTATCTAAATGGAGAACTGGAAGAGGAACTTTATCTTCAACCTTTGGAAGGTGTTTTGATCCAACCTGGCTATTGCTGGAAGCTATAACATTCTCTATATGGCTTAAAACAGGCCAGAAGAACTTGGAACAAAACACCTGGCTACACGCGGGACGAAACGGAGGCGTTCAAGAACCTCCTTGGCGCTCCTGATTCTCCCGATGGCACTCCCAAATTCGTCGATGTTTGGAGAAACATGCACCCAGACC
>JBBPMS010000245.1:0-31981 GCA_038090435.1 Phylloporus scabripes | reverse complement strand
ATCAGCAGTGATGCCCAAGGTCGACGGGTTTACCTGCCACTGGAGCCACACCAGTTTCACGCTGTGGGGCCCGAGCCAAAGCTCGCGCGCGACCAATACAGGGTAGAGGCAGTAGTCCTGCCACCCGTCATGCATAATGCATCAGTGTGGCCTTAAGTCACGATAATCTACCTCGTCATCGATGCAATTCATTTTAAGTTACCCTACAAACATTGATTCCATAATCTTTTTCTTTCCTTTTTTTTCGGATCGCATACCGGACATGATGTTTAGGAAGTTGACTTCAAGTGCCGGGAAGCACCTGGTGGCTCAGACCCTGCGTTCACTAGGGAGGAAGAATCGAGTTCAGGTCCCACAGCGCGTCTGCTTCATCGTAGGGGGCTGTCTCAAGCTCGATCTATGAAGCGAATGGATCATGAGAGGGCTTCCTGTGCACTCAAAACGTGTATTACCGGTGCATAATCCTCGGGCGCTGTCAGGCGCCAGACGTATCTTCCATCTTTAGTCGCGATCCTTGATGGAGAGCCAACGAATGTCAGCTAAGGAAACAGGTTTCGAATAAGAATGAGAAACTCGCTTGAATGCGCCGCCGCGGACAGCGAGCAGTCGAAAGATGTATGGGCTGGTGCTCCCGACAATTTTGGCACTCTGCCACATCATTCCTAGTAAGCCTTATTCTTCCTCATCCAACTAGGCGTACCTGGTGTTCAGAGTCGACCCTTGCGTAGATTCCAGTGGGTCTATTCTGGAAGGCGACTTTATTGTCACCAGCGTCGATGATCGTCCACTACCAAACCGTGAGTATGTTCTCAGCCTAAACGCAACTGTTGGTACGTACATCCTGGTTCTCAGCACCGGGGACCCTATGGTAGCCTAAGACAATGCCATCAAAGAGGGTAATGTCTTGGTAGGGGTACTGGATGTTGGACATTGTGAATGGAGGGATATAACACGTCGCTCTCTAGCGGAGTACGGGATGTGTTAATTCACATCTGCTCAGATGATCCTTGTATTTATACGTTTCCAAAGGCCGGCCTTGAGCCTATTCGGATCCTTGAATTGCGGCGGAGGAACCCCACCACGCCCCACTTGTGGCGTTGGCAGCACCCGAACACAGGGTCCAAGAATCGCTTGACGTGACGACGATGGAATAGTACAGATCTATTCGGGATCCTGCGGAACTTTATGTAATGGATTCAGAACGATTACTTAGGTGCCGTTGTTCGGTTCTGGTGAGCAACAGAGAAACATACCATCATGAAAGCGACTCCAAGGCAATTTTTTCTTGATTAAAAGTAGCCCTTTGTATAATAAAATAGACCAGCTTGAGGTTTTGATGTTGCTAGAGATCGCCCATTGATCCAGGAACCGAACAGTGGTGGAAGGGCAGGTCAACAAGGGGGCCACAAGGCTGCCTTTCTCAAGTGGCTAGACTGCCTAGTGACGGATAAGGGGTCAAAATAGGGACAAGAGCTCACGAGTGGTGTTATTAGCGAGGTCCCTCATTTCGACGCCACGTATTACATAGAACGACATTGAATTCCAATCAGGGATTGATCATTGGGGCTATATCCTCGAAATTGTATACGAATCCTTCCCGGAACTTACAGAGGCGGTACACAGCACAGTTCTCAGGTTAGTCTAGTTCGAGGAGGTGAGATACGTGAGATTGCGAGAGGGATCCTGAGCATGCTGGGGTCCCAGTATCAGCGGGAGTTACTCCCGTCCGCCATTGCGCGTAAATTGTGAACTTGATTGAAGTTGCATCGACTAATGGCGACCCAAACGCAGATCAACAGAGTGAAACGAATCTAGTCAACAACCGAAAATTACTTGAGTAGACCTAGGACCTCGTGCACGCATGAGCTGTGCGCCGGTGCTAATCTAATCGGCGAGTTCTTTTTTCCCCGGGGCTTCGATTGAGCTGAATGTGTAGTGGGGGATTTGTAGGCGAGACGGCAGGGTTTATTGCTGAATGTGCCGAGGATGCCACGACAATGAAATTGAGAGGGAACAGAGACGATGGGATGATTGATCGTGTGGTGGATAGCGGGAGGTATGAACCACAAACCCTATAAGACAGAGAGGAGGATGGGAAGGATCAAAAAGGGAGCAATGGAAGAGCTACTTGTTCAATCCGATTGGACTGCGTTATACTCGTCACATCTCCATAATTCGTGAACGTTTCTAAGCATCACTAGAAAAGAACAAACGTCGGATAAGCATACGGACAAGAAATTTTATGCCATTAAGATCGGAGGGCACCAATGGCTGGCTGTAATACATTTCGGAATAAACCTGTTTGAAATTGGCCCCTGTCGGACAAGAACTACAGTCGCCTTATGGAAACCATGGCGGGCCTGAATTCCTTCGGGGAATGAGTGATATTTGCTAGCGCTTGATTCCGTGTAGGTAGTCACCATACATTGCGACCGAAATGAAGTTGTACAGTCAGCACTGAAGACACGAGGAAGCCAGTTTGAGGGGACGTGTATGCGCATAAACTACACCTCCTTCGTTCACTCTTTTGTCGCCAGCCTTCATGTCAACGACGATTGGTGCGTAATTGGAAAGATAAAAATGCATTGGTGCTGAGTATTTGAGAAGATTGTCCCCAGCTGCTTGACATTGAGATTGGTAGAGGGGTATATTTTGTGAAATTTACAGCAGACGGCCAACATCTTGTCGGTCTTCGTGGTGGGAATAGTGTTGGAGTATGGCGAGTGAAAGACGGCAAACGAGTAGCGACGATGACGACGAGAAGAAATATCTGCAGTGTCGCCGCCTCCGAGGATGGCCGATTCATCGCAGCGGGGTTATACATTGATGGCGAGGTGTCGGTTTGGGATGCAACAACCTACAAACATATCTTTGTGGTCAAGATCGGACCCCACGACATCCCTGACCATATCGATTTCTCCCCCGTTGTACAATTACACAGCAACCATTTGGGACATTGCAGCACGCCAAAAAGTGCGAACGCTCCATCGCTTGGAACGGTCAAGGCGGCCAAATACTCTCCACATGGCGACCGAATCGCGATAGCCACTGAGAAGGCCATCAGTATTTGGAACAGCAACGATGGTCGCTTACTCGTCGACATCAAAGTACAAGTGGTAGGGCGGAACATTTCCTGGTTCAACAACTTGTGCCTTTTTGCCGTAGCCGACAAGAGGATCAAGCAAATCAATACAGCCACTGGGTCAACCGTCTCCGAGTGGCCGGTTTCCGGGACCTACTCCTCACAGCTTGCTCTGCCGCAACACGGAAAATTCATAACCCATTCTGCATGGGAAACCCTCACCTTCTGGGATTCCGAAACGCACACTCAACTCGGTCCCGTCCAACACATTCATGGTATACATTCACTTGCATTCTCCCCAGACTGCAAGTTACTTGCCATTGTCTCAGGGACTAAAATTGTTGTAAAAGCTATCAGATCCCATTTCGTTTCGGTGTTTTGTATCCTGTTTTTAATCCTTTTTTTTATTACTATATCTCACATTCCAGGTTGATATCGACAGCGCTGCACTCAATGCATGGAAACACGGTCTACTGACCGATGCACGAGTGTTACTGACTGCTGCAATCCCCGTCCCAGGATATATCCCATCATGTTCTCGCTAGTCGAGCCCTTGTTCAAGCATGATTGGGGCAGTGCGACATGGCGCTCGTGGATGCAGGAAAGGTCTATGTGCTCCACTCTCACATATATGCATGCTGATGCCGTTTTGAAACAAAAAGTTCATTAAAACACACCGATCTCTCCTTGGCTACATTGCAAAGTGTGTGGCCCTCGTTTCCATGGGGGAAAAGGACCAGGGAATTCGCGTGTGCGACATTGCGTTCCGCCATTTTCAAGACGATGCTACACTTCTCCTGCTTATCAAGGTCCGTGATTCCGCTCAATCTTGGTCCCCTTTCAACACTTATCTTGGTTAGGTTGTTGTCCTCTTCATGACTGGGGAGCATGTTGATGCCATGCCACGCATACATGACCTTATTACTGACAATACTCGCACCTGGGTGGACCCGGCGTTATATGTCACCCAGGCACGTGATATACGTCTTTATATCTCATAGCATCACGGCTGATATCTCCAGTAGGCATATATGCACCTTCTACACGGGAACAAACATATGGAGAGCAGCGACTACGGGCGTGCTATTCAGTCATTCAAGGATGCACAAATTAATCTAGGCAACCACACTTGTCAACCACCGCTGATAGTCTCACTGGTACATCCTCAATTCTCATGCCACATATCGAAATCCAGCCTAATTCTTACAGATTTCCGGATGACGGTCTGATGATCTTGTCATTACAATCCAAAGACGCCTCTGTGAGGCGCTCTTTGCAGCGGATAGGACGACGGAGGCTGCCGTGTGCGTACTGCGCATGAAGGATCAAGTGGCCGACATGACTGAACTCATCAAGGCGTGGGCTTCTGGTGAGCCAATGTTTTGCCTCCTTCCAATCACTGGCGTGACCGTCCTCTTTCAGATTTTAAATATCATTGCCGCAGCAGACTAGAGGACCTTGGGGACACCGCCGTGAATGCTAAACAATATCCCTAGACCCTGCTACCCCACAAGACCTGCTGGCTAAGCGAAGCAGGGCATTCGCTGTGATGGGCATATGGAAGGATGCCTTGAACGATGCAAACGAAGTAGCCCATTTCCAGTCCTCTTGGATTTACGTATGCTAATGAGTACTGCTCAGGTAATCAAGCTTGATCCATCTTCGCCATCGGGCTACGAGAGGAAGTACCAGGCTGCACGTGGCGCAGGACAAGCTTCCGACGCCATGGCTGCATTTGAGATGATGTTATTGAAGATATCAGAATCACCTGATCCAGAGCTTCGTGGTGAGAGTAGTCCGCATTATCCTGATCTATTTCCACTGATATTCTCTCTCAGTGCGATCTCGACACTACGTTAGGCTGGAAGCGACCCAAGAAACAATTCACTCCGCTATAAAGAATGCCATTCGTGATTCCCCGCCAGTCCTCATCCACACTAAGTCTGGCCGACTGTGCAACAAATCAGAGCAGATTGCTACATTCGAGTCGACGCCGATGTTCATGGAGCTCATCTGTTCCATGACGACACAGATCGATCATGCCCTGATCGAACAAGTAGTCGGGAAATACTATCGTTACGCCGCTTTCCCGCACACCTGGGAGGGCGATGAACCTCTGTATGAAAAGGTCGTCAAAATCGTGGTGTACGATCTTAAAGCGTCTCCCACTCACACGAAGCTACAAATGTGATGCAAGGTTGCACGGGATGAAGGGTTCCAGTGGGCGTGGAGCGACACATGCTGCATCAATAAAGTGGATCATTTCGTATTCCAAGAAGCGCTGGTCCGGATGTTCAGATGGTATGAGGGTTCTACGACGACCATCATCTACCTCTTTGATGTTGACGAACTTGCGGAGCTTGGCGCCCTGATGATGAGCAAATGGAATTCGCGTCCGTGGACATTACAGGAATATCACGCGTCCAAGGTGGTCCGGATTTACACCAAGAATTGGACGCCACACCTGGGTCTCTCTATCTATAACCACAAGGAGTCGCCAGAAATCATCTCAGAGATGGAGCAGGCAACGGGTATCTCGGCACTCGCCTTGCTGGCACTCCGTCCGGGGTTGAACGACGTACGGGAGAAGCTCCGTCTGGCCTCCGCGCGACAGACGACACGGGTCGAGGACGCGGCCTACTCGCTACTTGGAATTTTCTCAATGACGTTACTAGTGACTTATGGTGAGGAAGATAAGGCACTAGGACGACTCTTATCACAGCTACTTGCAAGCTCAGGAGACGCAAGTATTCTTGCATGGACGGGGACACCTGGCAGCTTCAACGGCTGTCTTCCAACCAATATCTCCGTGTTCAGCCAGCCGCTGACCTCATTTGTCCCGCCTGCGATTGCTGGCGCCGAGATGGAAACAATTACTGCTGGCCTGCATGCTTCCTCAGTTGATGTGAGCCTGGCCACAAGGTTATATGAACAAGTGGATGAGCTGCCCACAATAGCCTTCGCAGGACAGCGGATGAGGCTTCCGTGCCTGGCCTTCAATATCAGCCTTGTATCAGGCTGTCAGTATGGATCCGAGTATGTGTTTGGCGCAGAGGCCGGTGCGATTGGTCCTGTGGAGATCAAGACCAAGCATAATCTGATGCGGCTGAGTTCACTATATCTCGTTCACCCCTGGATCGGCTTTCTTCTGGACCGGCATGCCGCCGGAAGCATAGTAGAGTTGGCGGCTGAGGACCACGAGTCAGGCGTTTTCATTCAATTCATTCACCGGCTCTCCTAGTGCATTACAGACAGACCTATCTTCTTTGACTGCACCAGGGCGGGTCTACGAGTTCCTCGCGCGACTATGGTAGCCGTTTGGGGCGCTCCTGCTCGCATCCAACCCACGGAACACGGCAGAATTCGAAAGGGTGGCTGCAGAGAGTTTGATCACTGTCCAGGTGAAGGAGGTCATGCTGGCAACATTGAACTCGTTGATACGAAGTGTACGGGTGTTGGAAGTGCTGTAACACTTTCTCGCGATTTTCTCTTTGTTTGTCCTCCATGAGTGGCCTCTGCCGTCCCGCGACTTGATGCTCTGAACGCCACATTTGAACCTGTCAGTACTCTTGCTTATTGCATTTTTGCGACCAAGTTACTGTACTCTTCTAGCCTATCTGTTTTTCCTCGCTAACCTCACTTGTGTGGCAATGAACAACACCCACCGGGACCGCTCCTGCCATCGGATTCGACGCAGCGACGTAGACGACACTGGTTTGCCTCTCCAACGCGGCAACCTCTTATATCAACGGTCTGGTCACTAGACTCGTGACCATGTTCGTACTTCTGAAGTTAGTCCGACCTCCCGGAAAAAGCGGTCCGATCACAGATCCTAACAACAGGCCCGGCCACTTCTTTCAAAGTATATCCATACAGTAACAGTAATCATGCTCCCACCCGACGCCTGCTACTAGTGCGATTTAAACAAACGAAATTCAAGAATCCGCACTAAGTGTAATACAGAAATCACAAATCCAACAAAAAAGGTTTCTCGAAAGTCAAAGACAAGGTCCAAAAATGTCAACGACGTTACAGTGAACTCGGTCGCTCAAGACCCGTTCCACAACGAGCCGTACATAGATCAACAGGTTGGATGATAGTCGCTTCCTGCAGCATACGAGAGGTAGTCGGCGAGGTTCGAGTACGGAATTTCGCGCGTGTCGCAGAACCCAGTCCAGGCACTGATAACTGCCCAGAAATCGATCACGTACTGGGATCTAGATGGTATCTCGTCAGCTTATTGGGCACAACCTTGAATAGCCTACTACGCACGAGGTCGGGTATGGGCCGTTGTTGGTGGTTCGCTCGGGCGTCATGGCCCCAAAGGGTCCACCTAGAGACGTCCATGTACCAGTCTAGGAAATGTTTAGAAGGGCCCCACCGAGACAAAGCTGTTGGCGTACTAGTGCTCCATAGTATGCATCAATAGCATTCTGCTGAGACATGGTTGATGCACCGCCTGTCATGTTATAGAATACGGCCTCAGAAAGCCTGGCTTCTTGTGAGGTAGTAGGAATCGTAAGGTATGAGGGGTACTCGTCCAGGAGAAGAACATCCGTAGTGCTCCACGCGTAGCAAAAGCTTGCGAGGACGCAGTACTCGTTCTGGAAGAGGCCGCCTGTGACCCAAAGTTGACACTGTTTTACCATTTCGGCGCATGAGCCATTGTCGGTGATGGACTGGGGAACACAAGGCTTAAGAGTGGCTTCAAGGGTTGGCTGGCAGGAGGACACGGCCCCGCAGACTCCAGGGACAGAGGAATATTCAAGCCAGTCCTGGAAGATCTTTGAGCTACAGCCAGGCAAGACTGAAGCCAACAATCCGTACCGCAAAGTTACTGTATGGGATGTTCAACGTGTCACAAAAGCCAGCCCATGCAGCGATGGTCTGCCATTGTCCCTCAGAATAAATAACACTGGAATGATATTGCATTTATTAGCGGATGATTCACATGAAATCTATCTACCTGTCAGGGTATGTTCCTCCAGGTGTTTGTGAGATCGCGCCGTAGTATGCATCGATATAATTCTGCTGAGTCATGTACGCATTTCCATCGGACATGGAGTAAAATGTCTGACACCCAAAACGTTAGTGATCGTAGGTGATAGTACCTATTACCCACCTCTTCGGTGAGACGAGGCTGGTTTGCTGGAGCACCGTTAGCTTGCAAGACCTGCGCCGGGTTCTCGACAAGTATCGAGCATGTCGTGAGCATGATGCACGGAACATAGCTGTAGAAGTTGCTGAGATTGACAATGGTTGCATTGCAGCTGTACCGAAGGGACGAGCAAGATTCGGTGCTAGGTCCATCTGTTTCCGGATAGACGTATTGTATCTGTCGAGCCTCGAGCACGGGGGAGGGACTGGCCAAAGCCGCGCCTACGAAGCTACAGCAGAGAAGCAAACTTAGCATGGACTTTACCATGGTTTGGTCTGAGTGAGGTGACATGTTGGTCAGAATGTCAAGAAGCAGCTGCACCTGGAGGTCCCTCTCTTATGTCGTCAACAATGATCTGGACAGAGGGTCCCCATTTGAGAAGCTTCCATCCCACACCGGCGCTCATGCCAGGCAGTGTCGGATCTGATCCTGACTTGTCGAACTAGGGGTCTTGATTCTGGGACTGGACACCAGTTACATGGCCGATATTAAAGGGATCAATAGCGCATTCCGGGCCCCGCAACATAGCCTGCTAGCGACACGTAAGCAATGCTGACTTCGGTGAATCTAGACGCATACCTCCGGCTGTGTGTTCTGTGGCAATCGTAGAACCTTGAAGGTCACGACACACTCGGTGGCGTTATGACCCGGTTACGCTGCCTTTCTAGTTTCCCCAAACCACCTCTGCCAGCGTGCTCAGAGGACAGTTGGCTCGAAAAGACTTGCAGCCTGTGGGCTGAGTTCCACGTGACATCATGTGAATTCCCGGAAGCCGTTCTAGCTCTGGAAGAACACCGAAACTCGTTGTTTAGAGAACATGTAGTATGTAGTGATTCAACGCCCAAGAGTTACGCACGCGTCCTCTCCAGTACTTGGATCAATCGACGTGCCCGAACCCTTTGCTCTCCTGATCTGCATCAAAGTCGCGAGCATCATTCCTGTCGACAATCTCGGCGTAGGGAGAGAGAAACGTAACTTGATCATGACGACAACATAACAAGCCTACACCTATCTAATCTGGTCGTATTTTCCCTACTTGAACTAAAGATCAAAGTCAGCGTTAGCAGTGAATAAAGGAAGCACACGACCCACATTCTTTCCATCTTTCCAAGCCTTGCCATCAAGCTCCAAGTCCCAAGCAAGGGCACTCTCAAAGAACTTCTTATCGTCTGCATTGTCCAAATCCAATTTCTTGTAATCATAACTCTCCCAATCTGGTGCAACCTCAACGACAGGTTTGACATCTTGACCCCGGAGAATGAATGCACCCAAAATGATGGATGCATTGTTCTCTCCAAGAACACCAACAGATCCGAAAAGATATTTACGCGAGGCTTCGAGACGGTTAAAGAAGCCTCCAATTTGGTTGGAAGACATGAATAAGATGGTGAGTTCCTCGTTATACTTGAAGTCGACTCGCCAGACTGAGAAACCCTCCTTGTCAAAGCTGTGCGCACACCAGTCAACCAAATGCAGGAAGGAGTAACCCGCGGACCTACTTGGCATAGAACCACTCTAAAGCACCGTCAGGTCCACGAGTGTCCTTGTTGGAGTATGCGCGTTTCCAATCTTCAAGATTGAAGGTTGATTTTGGCAGGAGGTCTAGCGGGTTCTTTGCCTTTGGTTCCTCGGGAACAAGGTTGCCCTCATCCTCCTCATCTGCTTCTTCCTGCTTTGGTTTCTCCTTCTTTTCCTTTGGTGCAGCAGGAGCGGGTGCAGGTTTTGGTTCCTTTTTTGGAGGAACGAACTGAACGACTTTTTCGATGTATGCGATATCACCGAAGATATCCTTCAATTTGGGTTGATTAACGATTGTCTCGAGGTGACGGACGGTGTTGATGAGCTTAGAGCGAGCCTCAGCATCTACAGTGAGGGAGACGGCGCGATAGGTGGCAGCTGCGATGCTGATGTCAGCGAGGCTGATACGTTCGCCGACGATGAAAGTGCGAGTCGATAGATGTGTCTCAAGAGTGTTGAGCGCCCTAGCTTGACGCTCAATGAGGGTGTTATGAGTCTATTAAAAGGTGATGAGCTTCGCGATATGAGGTAAGGAGGAACGTACAGCCTTGTTGTAGGGGAGAGTACCCTTGAGTAACTGGTTGGTCAACGTTGTCGACCAATCAATCTCAGTTTCAGCGAAGTGACTCCATTGCTCGATACGGGCTTGATCCTCAACGGATGTGCCGAGAAGGTTGGCATTTGGCGTGATGGTTGCGACTGTGAGGATGGACAGGTGGTTAGCTTGCGATCAAAGTTGATGAGAGGGAGGATTGGAAGGTCAGAATCAATCTCAGTCGACATGACAAGTTAAGACAGGGATAACTGATCAATAAATATATTTCATCTTTCCCGATCGCACGAGCGATCTGTGGACAAGAGAACGAGAAGACGTACGGTAGCGGGCAATGGCGGCACCCTCGGTGAGGTAGAAGCCATCCGGGCCCTCAAGAGCGGGAATCTTTCCGTGTGGAAACTTTGAGCGAAACTCGGGCTTGTGGTTGTCCTCGTAATGCTTGTAATCAGCAACGATTTCGAGCTCGAGGTCGCCAAGCGCAGCGACACTTCTAATCTGCGCAAGATAAGGAGAGCATAGAAGATACAAGCGCAATTATACGCACGATTTTGTCCTGGCGGAGTGTCGAGACCGAGTAGAGCTTTCCAACTGGCGCCATTTTTGCGGACAATGAAGTGGGGAAGGAGAAAGAACAGTCGTCTTCTTTTTTTTTGATCAACATGTCTTATCTGATCGTGTCAAAATTATCTACGTAAATAAATAAATAAATAACTCATGGACACTGACAGCGACGCCTCAGACAACGACCGGAACGCCCTGCTCGACGTTCTCAACGACGCCGACGTCGACACGCAGGGTAAGACTGCCGCCTTCAACGCCTACTTTGTCCACGCCACCTCCCGTGTCCGCACTTCGGCCAATGTCTTCTCAGCACGCGTCCTCCCACTCACTCAGCAAGAGTACAACGATGCTATCGCTGCCTACGATGCTCGCACTGCAGGTGCGCGACCCACGACGCGCTGGTCGGGTCACCATGATAGTCACACTGCGTTCCTGCGTTACGCCCATGAGCTCCATCAGGGCTTCAACCTGATTTTCTATGGCTTTGGGTCAAAGCGCGCCATCCTCAACACTTTCGCGTCCAAAGTGCTCGCTCGTCGCGGCCACGTCGTTGTCGTGAATGGATACCACCCCAACACCACTCTTAAAGACGTCCTCGCGTCCATAGAACGTGTCCCTGGCTTGACCGATGCTGCCGCTTCTGGTGCAGATTCACAAGTACGCCGTATTTGTTCCTTTTTCTCCACCGCCGACGCGCCGCGCACGCGTCGCCTATACCTCATCATACACAATATTGATGCCCCACCCATGCGCTCTCAAAAAATGAAAAACGCGCTCTCTCTCCTCGCGCTCTCTCCAAACATACACCTGGTTGCCTCCGTTGACAGACTCGGCGCTCCTCTTCTCTGGTCTGCTTCCGAGCTTCTCGCGCGCAAGGTCCAGCCTGGGCATGCTGGTTCGTCCAACTTCGTGGATGGACAGCACACCGCCTCTCCTAAACGCGGATACGCCTTTCTGTGGCATGATCTGACTACTCTCGAGCCCTACGACGCCGAACTCTCGTTCGCGGACCGTTCCTCTATCACTGGTGCATCATACGCCTCGACTGGTGCCCGTTCCGCCCTGGCCATATCAGCTGCTGCTGGCGTCGGTGCACCGCTGACCGAGACTGCTGTTGCCCACGTCCTCGCTGCTGTCACTTCCAAAGCAAAGAAGCTATTTGTCCTGCTTGCCACAAGGCAGCTCGAAAACATCGAGGCTGCCTCAGGTGCAGCTACTGGCTCGGATGCCCAGTCTACTGAAACGGCTCAGTTTGGACTTGGGTATGACGCCCTGTTCTCTCTCGCAAGGGAGAATTTCGTTGCAACGAGCGATACGGCCCTCAGGGCTTTACTGGGCGAGTTCAAGGACCACGGCTTGATCCTCGCCGGTGTTTCAGGCGGAGGCAGTGGAGGCGGAGATTCGCTCTGGATACCTCTCAGAAAGGAGAGATTGGTGAGGGTGCTCAAGTCGATTGAGACTGAATAGACCCAATATAGGGAATATGATTCGGGTGGCCACATCATATTCGACAGACAACATTATCATCGGCAATCTTAGTCGTAGAGGTACAGTTAGACGACCTGTGTCATGCGCCCATTTGTGAAGCCCGTTACCGTGTCAACTTGCTATTCTCCGTGGGGTCCTTTTTTTTTGCAAGAGTGGTACGACACTAATAGGGTTTCGCGTATCACCATCTTAAGTCACCACGGTTCCAGATTTATTGACCGGGTGACGAGAACATTAATGGGCGTCAAGGTGTGGTGCATCTACGTATCCCTGTCTCCGTGTTGTACGGAGTTGCTCAGTGCTCCTCCACCAGTGTCCCAATATCTAGCCCATTGTGCGGTTTCATCCCACGCTGTAGCCGAGCGTGCACTTAAACTTACCTCGGTTCTCCCCGATCTCGCAGGGGGAGTGTCCTTCCACTCAGCCGCTCGTCGCGAGAGTGGGTGTGACTCACCATACAGGACCGCAGTTGTCGCAAAGGCCGGGCGGAGTTTAACTGAGTCGATGCCGTGTTCAGAATCAACTGCGCGGTCTGTACGCGACGGGGCGGTGGCACAGAAAGTGTTTGGTGTCGGCTTGTGTTGGTGTGTCTCGCGTGAGCCAAGAGGCTGAATGATTCTCCCACAAACCTCGGGGAGATGGTCATCCGGAGACTTGGTCGGCATCGCAAAAAAAAAAAAAAACAAGTGACTGGTAATTTCTCGGGACAAAATTTGGCATTTGCAAATTCTGCAAGTGAATACATAGTATACCTACATATATCAGATCTTCAGAGCGGACAAACTAATCTTTTTACTGACGCACTCGTCACAGATTCGCCAACTCTGATAAACCTATTTCCTTGTCCTTCATGGTTGCCGGTCACGGCCATATGTGTAACAAGAATTACCCTCGAAGCAAAACCTCCCGATCGCGATTCAATTCTTCTCGAACGACTCAGTTCGTTATGGACCGACGGGCCAGGGAAAGTGGTCCGGAGCAGAATTGGGCACAACAAGACACCTATGAAACATGGCTTTTTTTTTTCCGATTCGCAAGTCCTTCTGCGAAACATTCCCCAATAGTCGGGACCGACTCAGGGCTGAAAATGGCTACGAGCCTCAAACTCAACAATGATTGGCCATTGGAAGCTTACCCCGTTCTGTGTTGTCCGAGTATCAATATCGTCCGTCACAGATCTGTACGTAGGGCATCCCCCGCAACCTAGACTTTCAGCGGCCTACTTTGCAGGCGTTTCTGACGTAGCACATCGCGTCGAGTGTCCGCCCCAGTTGTGACCACAAATTTTCGTGATGCAGTATACCCGCGTCGAATGTCAACTAGTTCCGCCCTTGCAAAAGCCGCAGACGGACGGCGTCCTGGAATCTAGCGGTACGCAGTTGGGCCAACGAGCGGTAGAGACGGTGGATATTTTCTTGCGATAATAGCGCGACGAGACGGAGCACTAGTAACTATAGCATACGGTGAGCAATTTACTAAAACAGCCAAGGGTAGCGATACCGTCGGACATGATTGAATGGCGCGTCGGCCAAACCAATCCAGTGAGAGGATCTCTTTCGAAAATCAAAACAAGTAGAGTCGTATCGCCATTCAAAGCGAGCAAGCGGGCATTTGTCAGCACATATGATGCGCTCGCTCCGTAATGTGAATAAGACAGCCACACCAGTGTCCAAGAATATTTATCACCGTTCAAGAAAGCTTTCTAAGCAGTGATTTGTGTACCGCTGAGAACCCACGAACATTGCTTCCGCCGTCTTTGATTGCCGCAGGCCGGCATTCACATCTAGCCCAGTAAGACGGCGACCTAGTGTGGGGAGTTTACAAGGAGAGGCTGTGGATGTGGGCTCTGTTCTCACAGTAACTTTGAGCGCGAATCAAATGGGAAGCAGTTCCTTACGAGCTTGTTTTCCCTGCATTAAGGTAGCAGAAGTGGAAAGTGCAACCCCTTTTGTCTCAAATGGAAGGGCGGACGCCTTCAATCACACCTCTGGAAGGCAGTAACCATGAAAGTGCATACAGATGATCGGTCGTTGGGGTGATAAAGATCTAATCAACAGACAAGTCATGATATCGAATATTACTCAAAGTTTGCAAGTCAAAGGCTGGCGTACTTTCATTTATTTGTTTATCGTATTGCTACCTTGTGAACGATGAACTTAATACACGTACGGGATAATACGGTAGGGGACGAGCTGTTTGTACTTAACCCAGTCTTTACTATACCTGCGGCAACTCACGTCAGGCTAGCGAACGATTTGAAGTATGAAACTCACTTCTTTGCACAATTCTCCTCGTCTCGCCTCTGCCTATGAATGAGAAGCACTGCAAAGTAGGTGACATAGAAATACGTGATTGGAGTTTCAAATCCTGTGGGAAGAGACCACGCAAGAGCCATGATGAGGTCGCCGCTATAAAGTAGATCCGAAGCGTGAGATGTGCATCTTCATTTCTAGACGAGAGGCTAATACGCACAAGTAGTTTGGGTGGCGGGATCGCCCCCACCAGCCCGACGTGAGCAACTTGGATCCTTTCTCCGTCGTAAGGTATTTCAGGTCTATTTTTTGATCGTCAATTACCGAGAGTGAGACGAAATCTGATCACTGACTTTTGGGATTCTTGCCATTTCTGAAGTCATTCTTTTCCCCATTAGCATCCCTGAAAATCCAATAGCCAAGCGCATTGACAGCCACGATGGCAACGGCGCTTGCAACATTGAGTTCTACAGGTCTGAAGACAAGGTAGCGTGCCTGAAGGGAGTATACAAATGGCACCCAGGCGAGATCGCCAACGGACAACATAAACCCAAATCCGTCCGTCGTGATGTCCATAGTGGTGAAAACAGCTGGCTGTACATTGATCAGAAAATGTGACGGAAAAGCGGAGCGTCATGCTATACTGACCTCATTGTATAAACCATCCGCGACGTAGAAACTCTGAAAGGCGAGCACAAGCCACATACTCCATGTAACATTTTCCCAACCACCACGTCTCACAGCTTGGGTACAGAGCATGCTAATGTCGATGAGAACCCACAGGATGAGCCCGGGACGGAGTTCATTAAACGATTTGATGTCGAATGAACCAATAGAGGGGTTCAGTTCGCGTCCAATGAAAAACTAACCGGATTTCAAGCCAAGTGAGAGTAAAAGGAAGAAAACGACGGACATCATAGATCAGATTCCCAGAGTTGCCACCAAGTGCCAACAACGCGTCCTTCCTAAAAGACCCAGCGTACACGGCAATCGCCTGAACCAAGGACATGATGAGGGACGCGGTAAGGAAGCCAAGCCATTTATCATAGAGAAACGTGAACGACGCTGGACCGTAACGCGTGATGAAGCCAGTGGTGATACCCAGCGCGAGGAGAAAAGTTGAAAATGCTGCGGAAACACGAGGAAATGAGTTATGCTATTATGCGATAGGAACTGCGGTGGTACCATTGATCTTGTACTTTTTCTTCTGGCCATTTCTCATTGTGGCACCTTCTACCCAATCGCCTGGCAAGACGGCCCAGGCCACGACGCAGAACGTATACCAAGCAAAGTAGATCAAGGCAGCTTCAGTGTCCCAGAGACTTGCCCACCACTGCTTGCTCGTAACGGATTCTTGTACATGCGCTAGCAAGAGCGAAGGTGAGAGGACAAAGGAAGGTGGACAAGCGCCAGCAGCCTCAGAGCAGCCAAAGTAAAGGAGGTACGTCATGATGGGCACACCCACGGTGACGAGGAAGGCGCCGGGTGGACCCAGAAACTCATAAGTAGTTGTGCGCGGGTTGAGGTGCTCATTTAGCGGTTTTGTAGACATGGAGGAGAACAAATGGACCGTGGGAAGACGGTGAACTAGTAGTAGTGACTACCAACTACACTAGTGCTTTGGTGTTGGGCCAACCTTGAACACATCCCGACATGTCAAACTAAATCTCGTCTGTCTGTGCAGTGTTCCCCCGCAGCGCAGTACATCTCTCATTTCCTCGTCCCGCACCCGTTCCCAATTCGAGATCACCACCTCCTCTCCAGAAGAACGTCGCAGTCTTCCCTCACCCAACAGCACGTCCTCCGTTCTGCCATCTATACCGTGCAAGTGCGACGTATACAGATCGCCGGTTGTGATGATGACGCTCCTGGGCTCCAGAAACACAGACAGAACTGGCGTCGGATGAATCGTTCGTCCAAACCCCGCATGTGTCACGTCATGGGGCGTTTGGTTGCCCTCCGAGTAGGCATAATAATGGAAGATCGTATGCGAGCCCAAGGATATGGTCCCGACCACAGGATAATACAAAGGCCCATCTTCATGTGGCTTGGATAGATAAAACTAATTATAGTTGCAATATAGCCGTCTTCTCACCATTATACCCTGTCCGGGAAGGTACTGAAAAGTTGTCAGTAAATACAAGCGAAGCGATCAGTTGCATAGCACCAACCTCGTTAAGTATGATATGATTAGGTTCTTTGTGCGGGGAAAATTCAAATGCCCGAGTCTTTTTCAACCGTCCTATGACGTCGGGGCTGCGACCATTGAGAGTAGAAGACAACGGGGCCCAAAAGGGGCTTACTACGAGGTCAAAAACAATGGCATGTCCCGGCGTACGAGAACATTGTTCTTTGGCAGAATCTCACCACCTAGCGAAGATAGTATGGCTCAGGTTCAAGCGCCCAAAGCACGCCATAATAAGGCTCACCCCATAGTTGCAATCTAGACGTCACGTAAACAAGGGGAGGACGATAAGCGCATACACAGCGATTCTGATGGATAACAAACGGGCCGTCTTCTGATCCCGAAAGTGCAGTGGGAGGACTAACCTGCGATTGCCAAGTGATTTCCACCTCAGCTTGGATGATTGCTCGATCTACGAACCAATTGGCGTCAGTGCGCTGATAGGCAGAATCTACGACTAGCGAGCGTCACGTATTGATGTCAAACTTGCCTTGCGAATAAGGTACTCTTCTTCTTCGACGGTGATAAAGTCCGGGATGTAATACGCGGCCGCAGGGGCGGCGGTTACGAGGAAGTCGTTCGAAAGGGCAGTTCCGGTTCGCATTATAGGATCACAGGGCTAATGGACAACGTTAACGCAGTGAAATGTTCACCTCCAGATCCCACGACGCGGAGCGCTTGATCACTGTGCACTCAGTGATTGGATGCACGAACAAAGTTGAGTTCTATGACCTTCAACGCGTAATGCTAAGCTTCTCGGCTATACCCGAGCGTGATATAGGAAAACAACAGGTTGGCTCATAACTTGGTTGGATCTGGTCCCTGTTGAACTTGACACTCCGAATCCAAATATACTTTGCAAGAGTCCACCATCATCACATGGACAACGGCGCTCCTCCTAACCAGAGAAGGAAGTGCAAGCGATGATCAGTGCATGGTTCCTCAAGGGGATACCAACGATCGATCCGACCACACCGCGGACCCGTTCTCGAGCGCAAGTTTAGGTCACCGTTCAATCTTCGAGGCCATATTTCATCTCTCCGCGTCGAATGAAATCTCATTGCTGAGCTCTTGTCCCACTGCTGCATGTCCCGGTCCTCTTCATCTAATGTCTCACCGCAGTTGTCAGCACGGTGAGCCGCTCGATTGAATTGGATAGTTCACACAGCAACACGTGTTCGATCCTATTCTCAAGGATCCGGTATCAAGGGCTGTGTACGAAACGGATATGTAAATCCACTCCTTTCGGAAGAGCGTGGCGCTCAGTGACTTGCCAGCATAAATCGTCGCGCGTACACCTCATCCCTGTCTGTGGTCCGAAAACCCGAAATGAGTATCGCGGAATCCTCGTACATACACCGCAGTACCCGCGGTGATGCGACGGGTAGAAACGGATGCGAAGAAAAAAGTGCAAGATCCGTCCAATTTCCGTCTCGTTCATTTTTTTCCCTTGTTTTTCAATCCTGGTTTGGTCTCGGGATGCGGTGGGGCTGGACCCTTGAATGGCGTCCCCATCAGACCATTCCGATCTGGTGTGTTGTCAACTATTCTACGGCCCTTGATCAAGCGATCGCGCTTGAAGCCTCGTGCTACACAGACCGCCCCCATCATGGGACCCTGTGCCGCTGTACTAACAAGTCACGTTAGCACAGCCCCCTTCATTGGTGGACAATCATGTATCGAGGCTCCAGCCGAAAAGGATCGCGTAGATGGTGGCAAACTTGAACTTCCGGTTGGCCATATGGTGAAAGAATGCACAGCAGCTCGAGCCGTTAATAAATCTAGTAAATTTGTAATGGTATGCATAGCATCACAACTCCATTCACCACTTTCTACATAGGAGGGCACGAGGCTCGACTCACAGCACTTGTCCACCCAGATTGGCACGGTGATCGCGATAAATGGCGATCATTCAATAGCCCGAACCAGTTTTCACATGTCCGACGCAATCGTGGCCTCCCTTGTCCAGCTTCAGCTGTGGACGGAGCACTTAAACGCGTTATGATCTGGGTCTGGCCAAGCATTATTAATTGAATTATGAGGTATAAGTATATTTTCAATCTATGAAGCATCCACCTGCGACTCTCCCATCCAAATCAAGCCTTTTGGGTCCATTAGGAGGATATGTGTGCTAGCCCAGAGAAATCAAGCGACGCGGTTTCATCGTGTGAACTGATTCATTGCACCCGGGCGTAGCACGGAGGCGAAGAGATGCAGCAAAAAACTAGGTCTATTTTTGTTGTTCAGCGGATCTGAGACGAGGTGTAAGCAATGGCAAGGATGGAGGCAATTTTACCCAAGACAGAGCGGTGGTGACGTACACTGGTACGTAGGCGCAGGGATAGCCGCGACGATTGCAATTACTGCAGCACGGCCGACCACCATCGCACTTGAGCTTCCGACCTGGACGATGGACCGACGGTGTTTGAGCACGATCAACAGGATGTTGGGTTGCAGACATACCTCGACAAAACTGACATGCCATCGGTGTCCTTCGAGGCACTCGGGGTATCTCTTCGGCTCCGGTTTGGACGTTGTATTGGCCATGCATTGACTAGCAAAACGTCATAATGGAATAGATATGTTCGACGAGGAAAGGGCGCACGTAAGACATATGGATGCAAGACGGTTGAGATGCTCAGAGAGGGTGGAGTGGCAGGACGGGCGCCAGCTAGGTATATATGTGGAGGGGCGGGTGGGGCGATTGATTATCGGTGTGAGCGCAATTTATGCTCCAGGGAGAGGGGTCCATCGCTAATAGACGAAACGTCGTAAGCTGGCAAAATACGTATTCCCAAGCTGTACAGCTTGACAAAACGCAGTTTAAGACTCCCTTGGCAGCGTTTTTTTTAATAGAAATATGGAAGCTCGTGAAGTAAAGTCAGTTCTCAATTTAGGTAGGGAGGGACGCACCGCAACGAGATCGCGCCAATCAGAGCCACTTTCATTGCGCGGAAGCGACTTGGTTCCCTGCCGTGACCCGACCGGAAGAACAATTAAGGTATTTGACCCAGGCCTGTGGACAGAGTCCGAGGCACACCACAGCGCTAGTAGATTTGAATCACGAACACCACGGTGTCTGTGACACAGCTGCTTGGACCGCCATCTGCAAGGAGTAATCAAAGTTTGGTACAAACCGATGCCACATTTGCCGAGTCACGGTCTCAGCTTGTTCGCTCGCGGGACCAGACCTCCGGAGTGTGCGAGCATTAAATTTCACCTACCGTGGCAGTTGGAAATGCCGACACGTACGGCAATTCCTTCATTCCACCAAGCTGCGACGGCGAATGAATCGTTGAGAATGCAGCCATACCTCGGACCGTACTTCAAGTGGACTGTCAACTTGATGGCGTCTGGAGGACCCATGCGCCGAGCTGATCAACTTGCGAGTTGTCAGTGTCACAAACCGCCACATGTGCATGAGCGACGTTGGCGCCCGTTATCCTCACGCACGGTTGCGGCGACTACGTGGACAAAATCTGTGACGAATTACGAAGACTGGACGACAAGACAACCTTGATGCGCAAAACGGCATCCAATCTTTCCCGTCGCTCACACAGGTTACATCTGATCACGTCAAGGGTGTAGTAGAGCTCTGTGTCATATCCACGAGCTCTCCTCCAAATACTTTCGTCATCGTGGTTCCCTCGCATGCCAATGCATTTAAGACGTCTCGTAGATTTCCGGCCGATGTGACAGATCAGATCCTAGTGCATTACATTCCACTCAACGTCTCGCTCACACAGCAGCAAGTGCATGAGGAGCGGGTCAATTCGCCTTCAGGTCGTCAGACAAGAAAAGATATGTTGTATTTCTCTCCTAAATAAAGGCAGATGACAATCAAAGGCACTTACAGTTCCGTCCATTTACCGTGCAAATCTCACCACCTCCCATCTTATGCCATGTGCTTCACGAAACATATTCTAAACTCAGTGACATAAACCATGTTGTTCTCGAGCGCTGCCCGTTCTTTGCGCTAGGGACCATGATGCAACATCTCGGTTTTTACCTCTGACCTCCACCGAACATATGATGAGGCGATCAGATCTAAAATGCCCCGCTTTCAAGTGCGTCCAGGACGCCTCTTCCATATGTCTCGCAGACAGGTTTCAGACTAGCGTTCATAACGCACACACACACTCTCCCACCGATGACGTTAACCCCGTACCCTGCATACGCTCGCAATGGAACAGGCTTTGGCAGTGTCGTTGCAGTACCTGATACCAACCGGGTCAAGTCGCATCATCCCAGGGCTCTTATGTACACGTGGATTTTACAACGCCCTGATAAGCTCTCCCTGCAAGGGTCGCAACCCTAGGATGAAAGCACGTTGTATCGGCGGTTTACGCCGAGGCGGTCGGACCATCCGCTGATCTGTGGAGCGTCAACAATGTAAAATTTACCTGCGCACGAGCCCAGGAAATTTCAAAAGGATCGAAAGCCCCGTTCTGTCCTAAAGAGGAAGGCAACGGAAATTTTCCCATCGGGTTCCAGGACGCGACATCCCTGGGGAAAAAAAAAAGAAAAAAAAACTAGACACTGGCACACCCGGGTACCGTGTGTCGTGTGGAACGTCGCCGAGGATACGTCACTGGATGTTTGACATGACGAGGCCACTCACCCATCCCGCTGCGGTGAGTCCTTTCGGCTAAAACCGCACCTCGGCTTTCTTCATCCGCCTTTTTTTTTTCTTTTGAATTCTACTTTTTACGGGAGTGTCCGCCCATGTTTCAACCGTACGAAAGACGTTGGCCGGCCCCCCCGGTGGGTTACAAAGAACGATTTGGCTCCGACACGGCGTGTCAAACCCACCGATCCCTTCGAGGCGACGACGAAGCTTCTCCAATTCTTTTATGCCCCCCCCTTCGATCGAAAAAAGTGTGCGCTTCGCGACGTCTTTGGGGTCGTCTGTCGTAACAAACCCCGAACTGCTCGTCTTTCGATGTTGCACGCGGCCAGCGTCCAGACCAACGAGCGCTGCGCGAACCAAGCGGAATGCGGACGTGTACATAATGGGGAAGCAACGAAAAACCGTATCCCAGATCCCGATTCACTTCCAGTGCTGCGTAGGGGGAGCCACAATGCCAACCATGTCCATATCGAGCAGGGTCGCCGCAATTGCGCGCTCATCTGGTACATTGTCGGCACGGGCATTTCTCACCGTTGTAAGAAGCGCATCCATGGAGTACGGGATGCCGCAATCACCTAACGTGTTGATGCATTTCATTACCTCGATACATGCCATACATAGATCCGAGCAAATCGATCAAGCGGATGGATGAAAGAGAAAAAAGAGAAATGCGAACGTGCATAGCACATGAGTCGGGCTACAAGTACAGATGCATGAGTGGAATAGTCAACAGCAGCTGCGGTGAGGGAAGGTTGCTTCGCAATTAGCCGTGAATGGAAAGTAGAGCGGAATGTGAAAGCAATAGATACGATGAACGTGGCAAATGAAACCAGGACGAGTAAGGTGTAATGAACCTCACAAAAGCGGATAGATATCAAAATGTGGAACCAACCGGGGGACAGGTTTAATCACGATTTACCCTTTTTCCGTTCCCTGCCAACGCCGCCAAAAGCTTCCCGGACAATCAGCCAAAGAGCAGTCGACGAGACAGTATCCTTGATCTCCTCTGCAGTAAAAATGAACTCGCCCGCTTTCGGCGACGTCGTCTTACTGATGCCTTGCACAGTGACATGGCGACGTCGTATTGCGAGGCGCTCAACTTCAATGTCGGGTAAAGGGAAAGGGATCTTGAGTAAACCAACGACCTTGGGGTGATGTGGCGTCGGTGCGAGGGTAGCGACCTTGAGGCGAACAGTGGAATCGCGCCCACTGCCGTTCTGCCGGTGCTGGGGCGATTGCCCAAGACGTTGTACCACGACTGTGCATATCCAGGGCGTCTCCGAATCTTCGGGGTCACTCTCGTAGTCAGACTCATCGGCATGCGGCTGGGTACAACTACCCGCAGTGTCTGAGCCAGAGCTGTTGTGCGACAGGACAGAACATCGATGATTGCGTGTTTCTGGACTGAGAGAATGTGATGCAAACCGAGGCAAAGTAATGCTTGGTGTACTACGAGGACTCTGGCTGTTGCGAAACGGACTCTTGTCTGCACGTGATCTGCGTGCATTCCCCTTCTTCGGTTCCCTCGACCACTCGAAACGAACCTCTATATGAGGCGCATTGAGTACGTTCGTGTCACGTGCACCCGCGCTGAGTTTTCCCATCATGCCATTCAGAATACCAGTGTCGACCCCCTTCAACCACCTTCGAACGACCCAAATGTACTTGGTAGGACGACCCTTAGTGGCAGGTGGATAGAGGGTGGGATGAACGCCGAGGATGGCGGTATGAGAAATAGCACCTGAAAGGGGGGTGGATGGCCAAGAATCGTGGTGATGAGGGGTATCGACATGAGAGGCAAGGGGTTCGTCAGAACGGAAAACGCTATTGCGTAGTGGGGATGGCTGAGGGCTGATGTCATCGGGGAGTGGAACCGTGACGGACAATGGCGACGGATCCTTTTTCTTAAACACTCTAGTGAACAACTTTCTAGTTGATCGCTGAGGCGGAGGGTCCGGTGGAGCAAGTGGCGGTGCGATGATCGAGTTAAAAGTAGATTTCAGGGGGTCTGACGTGTTTGTGGTTGCATGACTAGTATTTGGGCGATTTGGGGAGGGTGAGCGACAAAAGGGAGTGGCACCAAATTCGTGGAGAGTGTCGTCAAAGCTGGCGCGCACTGGAGGCGCAAGGGAACCCTGTGCGGGAACAGAGGGGCGGACTTCTATTGGCTCTAGAAAAGCGAGGCCGATGATTTCTAAACCACGCTTTGTGAATTTCGCGACCTTTGCATCTGTGCCCGCGTCCAAGATGGTTGTTGGCATAACGGAATGTACGTTAAGATTGTACAGAGGAATGATCATGCGCCGGCCTGAACTAGAGGTAGAGGTGGATGCAAAGGACGAGACAGAGCCGGCTGAGGTATAGCCAGAGGTGGCCGATGCCTCTGATCCAATTGAATGCGTGCGTTTAAGGTCCGTGTTGTTATCATCTGGGGAAGAGTCGAGCGCCTGCACGGGTTTATCGTGACGCGACTGCGGGGGAACGAGTTGTACCTGAAGACTAAGTGGTTGGGCGGACTTTGATGGGGGAGGGCGGACAATAATGAAAGCCTGGTAGTAGAAAAGATCCAAAGGTGAATATAGATACAAGTTGGCCAGGGTGCACCTCGTTCGCATGCCTCTTCTCTTTCTTCCGTGGAGGTTCGGGTTCAGCGGGCCCGTCGGGAGACGTCGAGGATGGGGTAACAATGTCTGGAGGGCGGGAGGTCTGAACGACCTGTTGTATGGCGGACGGCAGAAACGACGAAAGCGACGCAAACATGAAAGCGAGACGAGCGTCGATGAGTCCAAGTGGGTTTATGTAGCTAATAATCGCCACATTTGGAAGGTACTTCCCATGGTGCAACCCAATATGCATTAGTCAGTATTGATGGGAAATTGTGGGCCGCCCGGCGCGCGACCAGCCTGACGCCGCGTAATCAGTCAAAGTCAAGCCACCCGATGCCTCTGGAGACAATCAGGCACTGCTAGTTCAGCCTGCTGTTGAGTACTAGCGGTGCGATGTGCCCTATTTTATGATGACCGATCATTGGAATATGACTGATACGATCATTTGTGTCAGCATATTTTGCGTCATCAGTGTGAAATAGGCTAAGTAATAACATACCCAGAGCCAAGGAAGGGAGAGGTAGAATCGTTGCTGTTATCTTCATCGCCATGTTCTTGAAAGTGTTTGCCATTTAGATTATGATGACTCCCTCGACATACCTGGCTCGGCACCGTGCCGCAAACATGCGTCACATCGATTCATATCTTTGATGTCACTCTCTAGCCACCGCTTGCATTTTTCTGACAGCGAGCGCAGTCTGCCCACCCTCAGGGAAAAAAACCATTTTTCAGCGCGTGCAATTCTCCTCGTTTTCTACATATTCCCGCGAACCAAATCATGTCATCCCACGCGACAGACTCCGGCGCAGCAGTTATTCGCCGGATCTCAAATGCCAGCGTCCTGTCATATCTTCACGGGAGACTGCCTGATCGCTTGTCGATTCTTCAAATTTATCATCCTTACGCGCTCAGTGGCAAGCGCCGGGAGGAACAACAATATTGCCATACACGCTGAGCAGTGCCTGTCATTCTGTTGTCACCTGTACACAGCATTCTCCAAGTGAGATATCAGTCTTTCCGGCACGGTCAACCATATTCCCGGATTGCAGTTATTCACGTTATTCCGGGATTCAGGCTACTTCGTGAGACGGTCTTCGATAACTTCACATCCACCCCTGTTGAATCCAGTGCTCGCCACCTTGCTCACAGAAAGAAGAGATCCGCGAGTAGCTGAACACTGTACAAGGGCCTTGGTACCAATTCCAGTCCTCAGTCCTTGCGTACGACAACCTGTCAGGCACACCGCAGTTACTTTGAATACATGTCCAACATTTATCTCTACATGTTTCGGGAACTTCGGTGACATGCGGCATCCCGCACGCGGCGCATGCATGTCATGTCAAATATTTTGCCGCCGGGTTGAGGTGGCTCATGTCGGCCGCTGCCTGGGTCCGTGCTGGAAGGCTGTCATTTAAAATAGAAGCTTGAGTTTGTAGCCTTCTGGAACCTTGTATGCACCCGAATTGCTCCACAAAATTTGGCGTCTGAAGAAATGCGTGCAGTTGCGTACCGGCTCTGCGCAGCGAAAATATTCTGCGAAGCTCCTAAAGAGTCAGCTACACCATTGCGGAATCTTGGTATATTGCTGCTGACGTATGGTAGTCGACTGGACTGGTTGCTATCGCGTGCAACGTCTTCAACTTTGGACGTGGTAGGAGTGATCTTGATGACGATTCGGCAATACGTAGAGGCAAATTTGCATGAGCCCCAGTCATAGGGGAGATATCGACTTAGTCCAGGGTCCAGACAGTGGTCACCCAGTCTGTATTTTGTATAGCGAATCGCATCACGTCGCGTTCGATCGTCGGCTACACAAAGTGAACAACCTTGCTTCAGACACTTGAGTCCTGGCCAGTGTAGTATGGGTAGATTGGTCACATCGTTGGCTTTGTGGTCGCCGTTGTGGTGCTGTCAACATTCACCCCAGCGGAGCAGCTGGTTATGGCGGAACAAGTATATTGTCTACGTTGTCCGGTCGTGATCCCAATTGGGCAAGGATGCGAGTCGTTGGAACTCGAGACCTGCAACGAATGCGACGATGGTCCCAGCGCGTCTTCGTCATCCAAAGTGCATTTGACCCCGATAATCCCGCTGTCCGACGGGAAGTGAGCTTGCACACCATATCGTACCCCGCATACGTTGGATGGGACACTGCAGGTTAGACAGCAAGTCCCTTGACCAAAAACTTGCTGGCAACACCGGGTAGCTGAGCGTGTCACAACAAAGATGGACGCACCATTCGTCCAGTGTCCATCGGAAAGGGGTAGAGCAGACGGATTCATCATTCGCGTCAAGACGCGCCTACAAAAGCGCCACACTGTTCGCCTTTCTCGGTCAACACAAAGATGTCCAGATCTTGGGCTTTCGGGTAGTGTTTGAACCCCTGAAACGCGCTTGTCAGCGTGTGCTGTACACCGGCAAAGCGCAGCATGCACGGCAAGACCACAGACAACAAGACATGGGGATACAGCTGTGCACTACGTGCTTTCGCGGACATCGTTGCTTGCTTTGAACGCGCGTGGAGTTGCCGTATTTGGTATTAAGGATGATGAACATGGATATTGGTGGCCCAGCATCAAGCAAAGCAAACAAGCGACGTAGAGCGTATATTTAGGGCCCGGTGCGTATCCCCCCTCTTCTCTCCATCACCCCACTATCAGACTTTTATCCACACAACTTCTCCCCACCCAACTCTGCATCCTTTGACAATGGTTTCTCATCGCAAATTTTCCGCACACATCACCGCAGAGGGAAAGCCTCTCCCCGAATACTTGGTCACCGTCGATGCCAACGCAAACAAGGTTGAGTGCTGGGTCCCCAGCGAGGCGGGCAAGGTGAGATGCTCTCCACGACCACAGGAACAGCCTGCTGATCGTCGTACCAGAGTTTTGCTGTCAATTGGATGGACCATGGAACACAGGTGTATTCCTGTGGCTTCATTTACCTCGATGGTGTCGTACACCCAGGAAGATTCCTCGATGGCTTCGGTGCGGCATCCAGAGGGGGAGTCCGGACAGGTCCCAAGCTCGAACGACCGTTTGTGTTTGCAGACCAGACGCCTGATACATGTGAGGTGCCTTCTTCTTGCATTGTACGGGTCTTTGCTCAAGCTCGTGTTCACAGCCAACCGAGCCGCCGTCAACTGTACCACGGGGACGATCATACTCAAGATTAGGCTCGTGGATATCCATGGCGCAAGAGCAGCCAATCCAATCCAACAACGTCGGGAGCCTGCTGGGTTGAGGAATAGCGTCCTGAGAAATTACATCAGGTCAGCCGTGAATGTACTGTCCATGGAACATGCATCTGACTTGTCCCACAAGCTATGGGGAAGAGAAAACAACGCACAGGCAATATCATTCCACGTGGAACGTGGTACCATACGACAGGACGGGTAACCGTTCGTATGTCACCTTCGTATTCAGGTATCGACCCATAGGTATGTAAAAACCGTGATATGGTAGCAGAATGTCCTCATTCGCATTTCAGACTTCTTGTACTCGCAGGGCATCGCGACGGAAGAGGAGGCACTATAGATGACACCGGCGATGCAAAGAACATGCGAAATGACTTGCCGGATGATCAGTACTCCTTCCAACCAACGTGGAATAGGTGACTCGGAACAAGCGAGTGGCTTGTGCGCGTTCGTTGATCTAAGTTCCGCGTCGCGGTCCCGTGGAACACAGTCGAGCCTCGGGTACGCCCCGATCAACCTGCGGCCAGAGCTATCCTGGAAGAAGGCGGGAGAGAATGTTTGTAGGAAGGCAATATATTAAAATACTTACACGCTTGCAAACATGGCCTGCACATGTACAGCTAAAACAAGTTTTAAACGACTGGGGTTAGTCCTCCGTCAAATCTCCTTGCACGGTTACTAGAAATGTCTATTGCCTTGAGATTGATTGAGCAAGGGTGTCGAGTATCTTGTCAACTTGCATGATGACGAGGGACTTTTGACATCTTCGTTCTAATGGCTAGATGGTGGGGGCCTATCCGGAGTAAGTGATACGACAGACCATTCCTGATGTGTAGTGGAAAAACTAGATACAGCGTTAATGAATTGTCTTCAAAGCAGCTCAATTATATTTCAGCGAAGAACAACATTTCAGTTTATTTTTTTTTACAAAGATGGAACCTATGGCTGACATACATGATAACCCTGAGCTCAAAACAATCTCGTTATAGGAGAGTTACATACACCCTGAATATGTCATTCAGTATATATCACAATAATCCCAGTCAAGAGGATAAAATCTGACCTTGTTCTTGCCTTCCCAAGGACATGCACAACCATCATATATGTCCAAGCGCCCTTAGCCTGTCTAATCCCACAAAATCCAATCAGTCCAAGTAGGATCACAACGCGAGGTACTTACGAACCTGTCAACAATACACCCTCCTCGTCTTCTAACCGAAACGGAGTGACTTCCATAAACAGCTGCAATACCCGCACGGCAAACTTGGTATGTGAATTGAACAAACAGCGGAGGTTGCGCTCATTCAGGATTCGTACCACCTGCAGCGAGGGCACGCTCGACTTGAGCTCTTCCAGAAACGTAAAGAGCGCTTTGAACTCCCGTTTTGTCAACTGGAACTGAGTGGCTCTTAACCCCAAATAAGTGATGGGTGGAAATACAAGGTTTCTACGGATGAAGGGGGAGAAGTGCTTTGAGGTGATGGTGAGACGACGCAGAGCAGGGCACGTCTGCGCAAGGAGCTCCATGTAACCCTCAACATCGATTGGGGGGAAGGTGGGTATGTAGAACTGGACCGAAACGAGTTGGGAGCCGTACACGCGGAGTAAGTCTGTCCAGCGAGAAAGATCTCGGTCAAGGCTAAGAATAAGCTCTTGGAGTGCAGTAGGCCCGGGGCGGCGGGCATGTCCAAGCAAAAGATAATCGGAATTGATGGGAGGGAGGAGGTCCTGCACGCGCAGCGTAACTACGGTAGGCGGAATTACCGCGTGATCAAAATCCTTGGACCAAACCAACCGAGAACAGTTGAGAACGCGGATGTGGGTACATTTTACGAGGAAGGTTATGAGCTGAGATGAGGACGGATGGAGTCGACCGAATGACCAATCAAGAACACGTAACGACGGTGCCGTGCAAGAGAGCGCGTCTATAATATCTTGCGAAAGGCCTGTTAGGTCATCGTAGCTGGTCGTGGCACACGAGACGATGGCAAGATTAGGCATGCGGTTGACGATTGCAGTGAGCAGCCCAGACTTGGCGCACTGGTCATGAATGGCAATGTCGAGTCGTTGGGTGTATTCACCCAAGAGTCGCGTGCCAACGACAGCGCCCTTGCCGGTTGCATAATCCGCTAATGTCCTCGAGAGCGATGTCAAGCAGCGCACCCGGTTGATGTAAATAGATTGGTAGAGACAAGATATGGCGAGGTACCACCACTGCTTGCAAACGCGAACGAGGGAGCATTTAGTGACGAGTACCTCTCGAAGGCGGGGGCGGAAGGTACTGTTGTAGATGTGGCCGACGAGGTCCGCGTGGGCGTAAATGTCAGGGATGAGAGTGCCAGGGACGTGCGTGGCATGGTGAAAGACACAAATCCAAACTTCAGGAGGAAGTGATGGGAGGACGTCGGAGTCGGTTAACTTCATTAGATTTGGCAATGTTAGACATGCCTGCTTATAATGTGCGGAAAACTTCCTACGGTCCTTGTTATCATCTACTACTTGCTATATCGTACACGACCCAACCTTGTTCAGTATGGACAACTAATAATGCTCTGGACAGGATTCCAGGTGAAAGTTTGCACAACTTCAGGCTCGAGTCTGCGGGATACAAACGGCTTGGGTATGATGACATTCGACCCAAACCAAGTCCACAAGCCAGATACTACGAGATGACGTCTCCTACCGCATTCAAGTCCATTAAAGTCTCTGATCACGACTAGTAGACTACACATTCCTGGATAGTTGGGTACCTACTTCCGCCAACTACACGACATGGGTGATCATCCATGGGATGAGCTTCAATGGAGGTCCGTTTGTTCCGATTTCTCTCCTCCGACGACACGAGAATTGCGTTGACCCCGCACTCTTCGCGGTGTAGTCGTCTTTGAGAAGCTTCTTCCCTTTGCGCACGCAGCCTTCGCTTCGTTGATGTGTTTACAGACGGGGTATCTACCTCCCAGCGGCTTTCAAGAGCACGAGCTGAAGGGGATAGGTCGGGGAAAGAAGATTGAAGAGGCGGAACCTTTTTACCGCTCGCAAGGGATCGAAATCGCTATCTTTCTTGCTCGGTTTGCGATGGAGGGGCTCTGGCCTGGGACAGACCCTCCAAGGAGGGGCACCCTGACGCAGCAACGGTGGTGGAAGCTGCTTGACACGCGACCCGGAATACCTACGGGGCCGCCAGCCACTCCGCCAGGATCCCTGGCACCTCTCAGCGGGACTCTGCCCTTTCCCAGGCCCTCGCCCCAGTCGTACTGCCACAGCGGTGGAGCGGGATATTCATCGGCTGGTCTCTGGGCAACATTCACACACTTGCAGTCCTGGCTTTTGCTGACGAACTACCAGCAGACACCCGGTCGACACTTCGGAGATACCTCCATATGTCTTGGCCCATGGTACGAGCTATTGATTCACACGATAACCATCCATCAACCCCTTTCAATATATACGCACATCCACGCTGGGCACGCCAAGCCTTCAAAGTGCTGATGCCGAGTTATCGCTTGAAAGGGACGATTGCAAGCAGTTCGATGGCCTTTCCATCTTGGTGGCTGGGCACTTCATACACAAGAGCGAGACATCTGGCAACATTGATGACCTCGAGTTCGATAAACCTTCTGACATCCCGCATTCGCTGCATGAACCGTCTTGTGAGTAACGTGATGAATACATAAATATGGCCGTTAGATTTACTGGCCGCGATGTAAAGCTCCTCTTGTGACCTCACCGTGCACGCTGTCATTGCTAAGCGCGCGTTGCTTGATAAAATGGCCTTTATGGGTGCTGCAAAAGCACCGAGAGATATCAAGATGTAAACCAGACGGAGGAAAACCACTTTATCTGTTGGGAGCCGTCCGGCATCCTTTCCCATCATTCTCGCACTTCGAATCTTCCAAGTAGCAATTTGAGTGATAATGTCAGCTAGCACCTGCTTTGTTGTATTAAGCCATGTGAAGCTTGTTTTTCACTACTAGTATGTATTACATACATTCATGCCAACCATGGAAAGCCTATAGGTCCTGTGTATAGTTGTATGAAAATATAGACAAAGCAGGAGAAAAGAAACATGATAATGGGATGGATTAGAAGAGAATGAAACAAAGCTGTTCATAAACAGAACATCATCAGTTCCAACAAGATACCCAAGACTCTCCAAGTAAGGACCTATCAACATTTGTTGTACATATACCATGAGAGGATATAATCAAGGAATGACAGGGAAGGCAAAAAAACTTCCTATTCCAAGGAGCAACCCAGCCAAAGACAGTATTATTTGAGCCTTCAATCCAGCCATCAATCATGCCAGATAGTGAATGAAGGGAAATGAGGGACTGTACATTCCACTGTTTGATAGATCTATCATAAGATCCAGAAACAATATGCCTTCCATCAGGAGAGTAGGCAACAGAGAAGACATAATCTGTGTACTCCTGGAATGAACCTGCCACAGTTTCACCAGTGATTGCATCCCAAACCCTAATGGTCTTGTCCTTTGAGCCAGAAACAATGTGCCTTCCATCAGGAGAATAGGCAACACAGAAGACAGAATATGTGTGCCCTTGTTATAAACACTACTTTTTTGCCATCTTATCTTATCTTTTCGGATCACATGACATGACCATGTGATGTTATCAATGCATCGTTTCCTCGCTAAGTCTCCACTTTCTATTTCCTTGTTAACTGATTACAGTTACATCATCATTCTTTGAACCCGATGGCATCGGCTGGACTAGTCATTCCATGACAGTC
>JBBPMS010000243.1:0-32221 GCA_038090435.1 Phylloporus scabripes | reverse complement strand
AATCCACACCTTTGGCTACACAAGGCTTTGCTTGGCCATGCACATACCTGTGCACATAGCCTAGATAAGGAATCACATGGAACTCTACTTACTATATATAGTTAGCATCAGTACAAACATATACAAACAGTAAAATAGTATATAAGGCCCAAGAGCTGACCAGAGAACTTCAGTCAAGTTCTCTTGGTGTTTCCTCTTGAGCGCTCCACTCAGTCCTTCTATCACTATGCCTTGCACTTGTGGACTGGTTGACAACTCTTTCATCTACTATCTACTGGAATAGCTTGAGATCACTATGCCCCTCCAGGCTAGTGTTCAAGGGTTGTTTCATAGGCAACCATTCCAAATCTTGAGATATAAATGTCTTTAGGTATTCATGAAATTGTGGAGGTACCAACTCTTCAGGGGTTTGCATCACCTCGGGTTTCTCTGTCATCTGCACTATGATTGGGTATTTGTCTTCATCTTCAACAGAGGCTTGCAACTCTTGATCGTCATCCTCATTCATCTCTTTCGTTTTCAACCTCTGGCAACTACCAGGACACCTATTTATTGTGATGTTTCCATTATTCCAGTTGATTGTGGGGTTGTGCTTTTGTAGCCATGTATACCCCAATACTATCTGGTTTTTTTCTAGGTTGGTTACTTCAGCCGTGAGTTCTTCTCAATGTCCCTGATAATCCAGCACTATGTTGATGGCATGCAAGATGTCTCCTCCCACATTCCTGGTTCTGTCAATGTTGTATACTAGCAACGTCTTCCTTAATCTCCTCATTGGTAGGCAATTTTGTTTGCATCATTGACGATTGATGAACACTTCATTTGCTTCGCTGTCTAACAGGGCTTCGATTGGACAATAGTCTTCTGTCCCTTGAGGGGCCACCTCAAGTGGCAGCAGAATCTCTCGATCCATACTTGTTGATCCTATGAACTTCCTTTCTAGATCTGTGGATCCAAAGCCTTCGCTTCCTCGCTCAGTGTAGTCTAGATCCTTTGAGATTTCAAGCTCCGGCGTCATGATTTGTGTTATGATGAGTTAAGCTATCCAATCTCCTTTGGCTATTGGGACTGCTTGATCACTATGGTTGAACAATAGCACTCTGAGGCTTCCTCTATAGTCTTGGTCAATCACTCCCACTCTGATGTTAACCATGGATCTTGCTGCTAATCCGCTTCTTGGCGCAATTCGCCCATAGGTTCCTTCAGGTAATTCGATTGCTACTCTGGTATCAATCAATGTCTTTCCTTTAGCAGGTATTTCTTTGTCTCTTATTGCATACAGATCATAACTGGCTGCTCATGGCAAGCCCCTGGTTGGAATATGCACTCTTGTCAATGTCAGCTTCACCTTCATCTTGTTTTTGGGTTCTCTTGCAAGATTTTTGTCATTTAAAGGGGAATCAAGCACTAGTTTGAGTTTCAGCTGCACTTCCTTGGAAGACATCCCCAACCGTGCACCTGACACATTCTCTGAAATAGTTAGTCCATTAGTGGATCAAGAGTCCTGCTCTCTCAATCCACTTGCCCTTTTCCTGACTTTGTCTCTTTGAGATCGTAGAAGTAGGCCTTCATGCCTTCATAATCCATTTCCTAAATTTGTCAATCATCTGATGCTTCACTCATTGTGATGCATGCTCTCTTTGCTTTGCTACATGTTACTTTGTGATTTCCTCCTAGGAATTTGCATTCCTTGCAGGACTCCTTGGATTTTGGGCAAAAATAAGCAACATGCTCCTGGCTTCCACAGTTGAAGCATTTCTGCTTCCCTTGTGATACCTTGGCAGCATTGACTTCCCAGGCTTCTTTCTGAGGTACCCATTTCTTCTCGAATGTGTCCTTCTTCTTGAACATTTTATATGACTCAATCTGTCATCCAATGGTCTGAATCTCAAGTAAGGTGGCATTCACCATGTCTTGACAACACCCTTTGAATAACTCTTTTTGGATGTCTTCATTGACTCCATTCTTGAGGTTCCATATTCCTATTTCCTTGCCAATGTCAGCTTTGGTGAATAAGGATAGCCACTAACTGATATATCTGTCTATGAATAGACCTCTTTGCTTGAACATGTCAAGCTATTTCTTAGCCAAATCCTTCTAATGAACAAGTCAGAGTAGCCTGACAATCTCGGCTTGTATTGCTAGCCAAGTGGTTAGCTGCAATGTCCTGTCCACCAATCATCTAAGTTCTCATTCTGCAAAAAAGGATCCCTTGTGTTCTTTCAATTACAATAAAATGGCATATGCCCATGCTTTTGGTTCAGGCATCAAAACTTTTGAACCATCTCCTATGAGGGGATCTTCAATGTAATGCATGAATTGCTTAGGATTGCAATCAAGCCATGATTGTATCTTGATCCACCAGTCTTCAAACCTGGCAGGCAATCTATCATATGCTCTGGGATCTGTGAACACTTCTATCTTGGAGGTTCCTGACATTCCCATAGGTCCTGGTTCTCCTCCTGCAGTAGCACCTGCCCATATATATAGTCCAAGCAGCTCACATGTCCACTAATCTGCTTTTTCTGTTTTTTCAGTATTTTCTCTTAGTTACTCATTAGCTCATCATAGTGCATCTGCTAATTGATCTCATTGCAGATTCAAATCCACAACAGTCATTCCTTGTTGTGTCACTACTGTGTTGAGGTTGTTACAAGCCTCTAGTAGTTGTGTCCATTCTTTTTAAGTGATTTGAGCTGCTATCGTTTAAAGCTTTTCCGAAATGTTGTCTGCCCATGTGACAGCTATGAGTACCAGGTAGTTCTTGTCAATGAGAATCAGATCAATAAGGATCATGGTTTGTGAAGCAGCCTCTGCCTCAGCTTCCTGTTGTGATGTGAGGTGAAATGTGAATAACCTTGCTGCTTTTTCCTAGACTCAGTCAATAGGGAGTCTTTCTTTGAGTCAATCAAATCACGATTCAGCCAAATCCTGATCTTCCCAGTCGTCTTCTTGAACTTCCCAGCCAGTAGAGTGCTTTTTTCACTCAAGCGAAATGCTTGGAATCTTGTTCTTAAGACTTGCCTTGAATTCAAATGTTTGCTGTTGTGGGATCATCCAAGTGAATAGGAACATGCAGATGGATGTATAAAAGACTTGGAGAAAAATGCTCATATAAAAGGATATTTCTTTTGATGGCAGAGTACCTGGTTCATCCTCAAGTAGAACCTGTTTCCTCTCATAATCTTTCTTTTGTAGACTTTCTTCTGCCTATGACATCACTCTGGTCTAATGGATCTCGCAGCTGGGGATGGGATGCACTCAGGCGCAGGGGATTCTTCTTTCTTTACTGGATCACCCAATAAGACTTGTGGTGGTGGAAGTACTTCTTCTTCCTTCACCACCAGTTCTTTGTCAAGCTGAAATACCACCCTTTCTTTTGAGTCAATGATCCTTTCATTCAGACCTTCCCACCACTTAGTTGACAATACTTCCTAGTTAATGAACCACAGAAGAGAGAGGTCAAAAAATTCGGTATCCTATGTCTCGGAATCTGCTGGTGTGAGGTCTCACACTGAAGATGAGAGAAAGGGGTAAACTAATATAAGTTCCTCCACTTCTCTCAAGTTCCTTTCCTCTTCTTCCCTTGCAGCTCTTAGCTCTGCAAAAAGGTCTTCTAAGAAGATTTCTGCTTCTTATCCATAGTCCAATGACTCAGCAGAAGGTCTGGCATGCTATGGAGTAGAGGGCACTTAGCCTCAAGCATAAGAAAGTGGATATGGTGGGTAGGGAGAACTTTGTCCTACTTATCACTGTTCCACATGGTTAGCATCACAGACTTCTTGCATATATGCACTAAGTATCTCTGGAATCTCTTTGCATTGCGGTTAGACCGTTGTCTACCAAGGTTGTTGCCAAGAACTATTGTTCGGTGCAAAAGTACAGTCAAGTTCTAATGAAACAACCCTCAAAGACTAGCCTGGATGGGCATAGTCCTCTTAGATCATAATGTTAGAGAAGTGAGAGATGAAACGATGCTAGGCTGACCGCAAGCACTAAGGCATAATGATAGCTGGGCTGAGTGGAATGCTCAAGGGGAAAAACCAAAAGAACTTGACTAAGGTTCTCTGGTCGGCTCTTGGGCCTTTATATACTACCTAGGGGTTTGTACATATTTGTACTAGATCTACCGATATCTGGATATAAGAAGTAACTGCAACTCATACTGACTTATGCAAGGCTGTGTGCACAGGATAAGTGCACAGCTGAGCACTGCCTTGTATAGCCCAACATGCGGTTGAGGCAAGATCAAGATCCAAAGGCTATGAGACATAGCTCTGGAGCATAGCCAAGCATTGCTTCCTTATCTTTAACTCATCATGACTCACATGGAAAGGATATGATTGGCCAATAGCAAACATAGCTGACCACAGCCCTAAAGTATTTGAATAGCTGTGGCAGCACAAGGCTGAGGACAACAGCTGATGACTATCCTATATGACAAGTCTAGCCAATGGCATTGGGTTCGAACAATAGATGCATAATTGTAATTAGTCAACAGAGAAATGAAAAAGATAAGACTTAGTGTTGACATCCCCTGTCAATGCTACGCGATAAGATAAGATAAGATAAGATGGTCTTGAGATGAGATAAGATAGTGTTTGTAACATAAGAGATGAAACCACTGCTTAAATAGTGTCAGCTGAAGTGGTTACTAAGATACAATAACTATGGTAACCATCTGTCATGATGTCATCAAGGGTTACATATGACAGCTGTCAAACTTTGACAGATCTAATATATAGTTACACAATTGAATCAATGACACATTGAATTGAATTGACTATATTTCCATGGATACATATTCAAATGATATCAATATTTTTGTGGCACATAGCCAAGAGTAGGTACTTTCTACTGCTCACTTACACTTTGGCTCTATTTGTTCATGGTCCTGAGTTATATGACCCATTCTCCAAAATCTCAAAACATTGACTCAGTTTTGGAAGTCACTGTATTACCCAACTAAAAAAAGCATAATCTTAATTTTGTTCTCTATTTTTTCCAATGTTTGGTAGTAAAGCTACTGTGGCTGAGCAAGTTTACCAATGTTTCCTTGCAGCCATTGCAGAGAGTGAGAGGTAGCATAAAGTTGTGGTGTTTGAATTTCAGCACAGCTATTTGGATTTTTCCTGCCTATGATATAAGTATATATGTAGCCTCTCACTCAAAGCATCAGCATGATGGAGCCTGGTATTTAGTCAGCATCAGACATTTGTCATTTTCCTGATGCAAGGTACACTCTCAAATGGCTCCAGTGTCAAGATGGCAATGGCCATGGTTGGATAACATACCTTATAGACTTTGGTTCCATGCTTTGATCAAGCAAAAGCTTACTATAGAAGAATGCAAATAAAGTTCAATGAGGGCAGCAGTTGAAGAGGCTTCACCCACAAGCCAGCAAAGTAGAAGAGACAAGGCTAAGAAAGACTAGCAAAGTAAAAACCAGTGCTACACCCACAATTCACCCATTCTCATCCTCCAGTGATACTTCAAAGGCTCTCTTTTTGAATGGTCCGAAGTGAGCTAACATTTCATTACTTCGTACTTTTCCCATCCGACCTCGGAGAGTTTGTCTACCTTGTCCAGCACCTGGTTTTCAAGCCCCTGAAGGTACTCTTCCATTGCTGCAAGGAGGTGCGGCATACCCGCACCAAGAATGCGGACCGCAAGTAGGCCCGCGTTCATGCCCCCATTGATCGCCACCGTCGCCACCGGTATACCACGCTACGCGGTGTCACGAATAAACACCCGAGCGAATGGAGAAAAAGAAGAGTCCTACCGGCATTTGCACGATACTGTGCAACGAGTCCACCCCGTCCAACGAACTTCCTTTGACAGGAACACCCACGACTGGGACACTGGTCATCGCTGCTACCATTCCCGGAAGATGAGCCGCCCCGCCGGCACCAGCTACGATCACCCGCAGCCCGCGCGTCCGTGCACTGCGGGCATATGAAACTAGCCTGTCTGGCGTACGGTGCGCAGAGACAATCGTAAGCTCGTACGGAACATGAAACTGGTCGAGCACACGCGCAGCAGGAAGGAGTATTGGGAGGTCCGAATCGGAACCCATGATGATGCCCACGATCGGGTGCGCACTAGAGTGGCCGCTCCCTGGGTCCTGCAGAGCTGGAGCATAGGCGTCGATCTCTGCTTCTGTACTGGAAATGGGAAGAGCAGACAGGAGGGGGCGGAGACGCGCACGCAGATCCGCATCGGTATCTGCGACAAGCGTGACGTGTCCCATTTTCCGGCCCGGTCGGCAGTCAGACTTTCCATACAAGTGGATGCTGCAACCAGGGATAGTGAGTGCGGTGGAGGTAAAGGTGCGGATGGGGTCCATTGAAGTGGAACTACCGATGATATTGAGCATGGCTGCAGAAGGGACTTTAAGGGCTGTGCTTCCTAGGGGAAGCCCAAGGATGCCGCGGAGGTGATTTTCGTATTGTGAGGTATGGCAGGCTTCAATAGTGTAGTGCCCCGAGTTGTGGGGACGAGGGGCAATTTCGTTAATGTGTATTGTGCCTACGATGGTGGTGAAAAGGCAGGAAGTCATTGAACGCGACAATCCGAACGTACCGTCTTCCATGAGAAACATCTCAACACCAAAGACGCCTGCACCTTGAAGTGTTTGAACAGCAGATTCAGCCACACGCTGCGCGCGAGAGGCCACAAGAGGATCTCGGCTCCTGAGAGGGGCGAATACAAGGTGACAGATGTTGTTCTTGTGGATGGTTTCGACTGCAGGGTAAGAAACTACGTCACCATTCGTCGTGCGTACAACCATAACTGCAATCTCCTTGATGAAGGGAACCCATTTTTCACCGTATAATGGACGGTTAGCGAGCGCTTTCAGTCCCTCTGCTGCTTGATCAAGTGTCCTAATGACAAAGTTACCTCGTCCATCATATGCGAGAGTTCGACTCTTGAGCATAAAAGGAAGGCCGAGACGAGCGGCTGTAGCTTCTATAGCATCGATCGTGGGCTCAACTTTGACAAAATCAGAGGTGGGACAGCCATTGGCGCGTAAATACGTTTTCTGTTCGAGCTTGTCCTGGATGACAGCGATCGTGGAGGGGCTGGGATGAATGACAGCTCTGGTCCCCAGTGTCGACTCGATCTCTTTGAGCACAGTCACGTCGACATGTTCTATCTCCACAGTGATAATGTCAACTTTGTTCGCGAGCTCTCTGATCTTTTCGGGATCTGCAAACGAGCCGTCGACATGGGTCAGCTCAGCCAACCGGGGAGCGATGACTTGTTTCGCCGGGGCCGATTCACCGACATCTAGGATAACGACATCTATGTTGAACAAGGACGCAGATGCCGCGAGCATACGACCGAGCTGGCCACCGCCTAATGGGTTCGCATGTGTCAGATACTCTCCGGATGAACAGGACGATCTGAGACCCATAGTAAGGACAAAACGTAACTGTTTGGAGGACGAACAGATAACTTACGCGCACCAAGGACACCAACAACCTTCCTGCTCATCTCCGTGGTCGTGGACGATATTCAGAAGGTGGCGAATTCCGACTCTAACAGTTTAGGATCACAAGTGTACTGACTATGAGTCCACCATGATTACGTAACCATCTGTTTCGCTCGTTCCAGCATCAAAACCATCTAGCCTGTGGAACTAGGTAAGCGCTCGTACGTGGCAGTAGCACCAGCAGACTTCGTTTGCGGACAATTTAGCAGATGGGGCCAGGTACACTGAAGCCAGCAAGAAGGAGAAATAGAAAGCGGAAAAGAAGAATTGCGTCAGAGACCTCAACCTCTGAAGAGGACTCATCCTCAGACTCGGAGTCATCAGATGCATCGACACCAGACCAAATTGTGACAGTTCAGAAATCCGAAAAACCAACCACGCCAGATACGGAGGATAGCGAGGAAGGGTCTTCCTCGTCCGATGAATCGCGGGATGACTCAGACGCAGGAGTGGAACGCCTCGACAAATCCCTACCGTTGACTAAACTCGGATGCCTCGAGCCTCATCCGCAGCGTGACTCGCCGTCTCCGCAGCCTATCGCAGACATCCTGCCTTTCGTTCCTCCAAACACACTAGAGAATGAGCAAATCCTCAAGGAAAAGTTTCGCAAATTCTGGATGACGTCTATTGCGGAGGGGTTCAAGGATGATCTTGAAGAAATACGCAAGGCATGTGTCTCTTGAGAATACCTTGGTGGCTGCTGGGACTAAACCTCAGTGGCTAGGAACCGAATCTTGGCGCATCACGTCTAGCCCTTCTCATCGACTCGCTTGCTTCTGGCGCAGATGTGTTTTCTTCCAGTTCTATAGGCGGTTCTGTGAATGAGATGGAAGTTGTATTGGATCAACTCCCATAGGTCTCATCAGCCAGAGGCCGTTTAATTGTATCTTGCTTACACAAATGCTGAACGTGGCAATATGTCCAAAATGTGTGTTCATCTCCTTTAACACTGAAGCTTTGGCAGAACTAATACTAGCATTTACATAAGGTACGCACGTATCACTGCCCTTGTTCTTTTTTTGTGTCGTCACTCAAGCCAAAGCCTTACGCACTCGGGGGTACTGTCGCAGATAGTCTAATTTGAACATCTGTTATCCCACTAACAGGAATTTTGATATCGCTTGTGGGCACGAAAAGCGCAGTCTAAACAGACTAGGACAGACGACTGCCCGTGGAGACAACAGCTATAGTCGGATCTTGAGACTCTAATCAATGTGCATTACATTAACGAATGCCAGTACCAGAGCTCAGCAAAGATTTTTAGCTAGAGCAATCAATACTGCTCCGACTCACTGCCTCCCTCACCGTCACTCATCCCGATGACGTTGCTGTCCAATTCCACACTATTTTAGGAAGATCGTCCACACCCGTCAACAACACCTGTTGCTCTCCCTCGCTACCGTAAACTCCGTATGTGTTCTTGGAAGCAAGTGCTTCTTGTGCTAGCACAACGTTAGCTGTAGGGGTGGAGGTGGGTGCAGCTAGAGACAAGCATTGCGCGCTATTGGTTGGCGTTGCACTCGGAGTTTGCGAGATTTGCGACTGCGTTCGGTTCGATCCAGATGGAAAGGCAAATCCATAGTACCCTGGGCAACCATCCGTTGGGAATCGATATGCGCTGGGTCGATCAAGATCAGGGAAATTACAAGCAGGTCTAGAGACTAAGCATACACGTAGACGCTCCGCAGGAACGGTAACCCGAGCATAACACTCGGTTGTGCAGTATCGGTCCGATTGGTGATACCTACAGGACAATACCCAGGAGAAGATTCTCCAGAGCGGGGCCGTAACAAGTTGCCTGTTGAGTCGATGGGGTAATCAACGCCGTTAATCGTCGCTGTCAATGCGACGTAAGGGGATTGGGGTGCCCCGGGTGGATAAATGAGAGTAGAGTTAGTCGTGCAGTTGTACTGCACAAGACCAGTGCCAATAGTGATTGCAATGGGTCGTGGGACAGGCCCCGTTGAGTTAGTGTTATTGAAGTAAAGTCCTGCGTCCGGAACACCAATGGACAACCCGACTGGAAGTAAGGTCAGCTTGGACCGAATCGAAGGGAAGTGTGATTCTCACGGGAATCAAGCGCGGCGGTGAGGGGTCCCATGAATGGCACGAACTGACCATCGTAACCCTTGACGCCGTCGAAGTCGAAGGTGTTAAAAGAATCGCCATTTGGGTCCGGATTCTCGTTCAGCTGCACCCAATTAATCGTTCCTTCATAATCGTTCGGGTCAAGCGCCCCGATCGTAATCTTCGGATTCGCAGGATCGAATCGCATACCAACAACTGGATTGAGGAGAGACGATGACTCATGCAGGTGGGTGAGGAGGTGACGTGACATAGTTGTGGTATTGAGCGGATTAAGGAACAAGCCGAGGAGACCGTTCTGGAAGATATTGGCATAGCTTGTATTAGAGCCATCAAGCATATTTACTGTTAAATGAGGCAGGAATGGATGAGGTTGAATCCTTGGTCGACGGAAAATGAAACACACCAAACGGTTGGCCTGCGGCATTAAGAATGCCCGCAAATCCGACTGCGTCGGAAACCTCCACCCCGCTGAATGACGGGATAGATTGATACCAAGGTGTGTCATTTGTCTATCGAAAACACTTGATAAATAGCCTAGCTCAACCCAAGGACGCCAAAGTGTGAACACACCTGGAATGTTGATGACAACGATGGATCAAAAAATGTTGACCCAGCACAGAGGATACAATCAGATCCATATGTGGCGAGAAAACTAGATGACACGTCAACAGTGAGGTCCATCTGTTGAGCGGGTGTTCCGAAAAGGACTGGCACAGTGGAAGGAATGTAGGTGTTTTCTGTGAGATGAGGTGCGACATTCATCTGGAGCGTTGCCCATGCTACACGCAGCGTGCATCCATAAGATCAGCGACTAGTCTTAAAAGTCTGTTTGAGGACCTACTGCCCGAAGCTGCTTCCACCAATGAGGACGCGGACAATATCGCAACAAGTACGAGGCACGAGTCAGAAAGCATCCTAGGATGTTGGTTAGTAGGAGAATTCAATGGATAAAGATGTGTGATAAACTTGAGTATATCTCGTGTATTGCCGAAAAGCTGGGTATCACCTGCGCCAGTACAACTGCCAGTGGAAGTAGCCAGTCGAACACTGGGGCTATTTTGAAAGTTGGAAGAGGCCCAATGGAGAAAAGAGATGAAAACGCTCGTTTGCATTCATCCGTCGGACTCCTGCGGCCATCACTGCATCATCCGACGGCGACAGGGTCACTCTACTGTACATTCCGGAAGATTTTTCAACGGCGGGAGTTCATCTGTAAAAGCGGTCGAAATTGACAGCGGGTTTCGATACTATCTCATAAGCGAGTAGGCGTTCCTATTGGTTGGTTGTGGCTGCATGCGAAGGTTAGACGGCCACATCTTTTTTTAATCACTTGCCAACAACTTTTCAAGCTGAGCCACTTTTCAGATGTCACTTGAGTGGTGCATTCCGTCATCGTTGCTTGGACCTCTTAGCGACAAACACTGCCAATGTTTATTAACACCGAGGATGAGTTGATGCTGTGGCTGATCAGTAGGTGCATTCGGTAACTTGACAAAAAGCCAGATACCAATTAGTCGTCGACTAGTACGATGGCAGTGATACGTCCTTGACATCAATCCATCAAACGATTCAAACCTGCAATGCGACCGTACCCTCAATTGCGGCAGATAATCACCTTGTACCAGGCTTACTATGATTAGACACTGGCACTGTTGCGCGCCGGGTCTCTTGATAAGTAATTGAAGTCCATTCCAATGACCTTCTCATGTCAAGCGAACGCAATTCAGGGTGCCAAGCGATTGGGTACCGAGTCTCGGACTAGGCTTGTCACACTGTGATACTTGTTCTTAAGCATGGTGAGATTGAAATGGTAGGACTTGATTAAAGAAGTAGCACTTGGGTGCAAGATATGATTATACAAACTTCAATCGTAGCCCGGGAACTTTTTGTTCAATGCATAGATCAAATGGTCCACACTTCAATTTTGACACACCAATGACGGCAGGAGTGAAGAAAATTTGAGCTAAGTGATCGCTTAGCAACAGCCTAGATATCCAGGATTCCCCGCGGAAATTCGACGGTTTTGGATGGCATGTCAGGATCCGAATATTACACTTGCTCACCTTTCTTATTCAGCTCGTATGTGTCAGGATCCTCTCCTCACCGCATAAACCACAATTGATCTGACTTTTTTTTTTCTTGCCGCAACCTGCAGCCTCACCCACGTTCATTCACTCTTTTTCATAGCATATCAGGTTCAGGCCCTTCATGGCAGAGCCGTCCTACTATCCTCTCAGCCCTGTAAAATCCCCTCTTGAGGACACCGTTTCAGTTACCCCAGGGCCATTCAAAGACAACTTTGAGGTGACAGCTGAAGACCCTCCCATGTCAGTCTCCAGCAGGCCTCACGCACCTTTGAGACCTCGCATGTTCAGGAATGGTCCATCGCCTATTCGTCCACCTCCGTGGCGCGTGATCAAGACACCCCTTCAGTTGGCTATCTTACCACTCGTGGCCATTGCTTATCTGGCATTCTGCTATACAGTTCATGGGAAGGCAGTACCAGTCAATACTTACGGCCTCTATGCAGTCACGCCAGAGCACTTCAGTGGGTGATTCATCCCATCGGTCGTGTTCATCTGTAATGCCATTTTATTATGACTTTCTTAGCCGCCATCAAAGGTGGCGTTACGTCTATTAGCATCATCATCATTTCGATAGCCCTTTTCCCGGTCTACAGTGTCATTTCTGATTTGCAGGTATGCATACTCCTCAAGTTGCTGGGGTCGCTTATATACCAGATCCGTAGACCGAAGAATTTTTCCGTGTCCTCGCATCCTACAGTAATGGTGTCCCGCTGGAAACGATCAACAACATATCCACCCCGTCCTTTGGAAGCATTGAGAAGATTATGGCAGTGTGGAACCACGGGTGTTCCAACTATTATATTCTTGGAATTGTTGCTTCGTTTTTTATTTGGGTTGTAGCAACGCTCGCTCCAGGTGCCCGTGAGTTCCATTCGAAACCCACCTAATATTGTTTCAGTTCTTATTCTCAACTGCGGACAGTGACAATCAACAGTGTATTAGCTGATGAAGGTTTGATGGCGATTGCTATCGGGGCGGTGGCCCCTCAGAGCGTATTGAAGTGCGTACACCACCCTTTGTACTCATTTGTTCGTCATGTTCTTTTTAGTGGATCATACCCACAACAGCCAGCAGAGAATGCCTCGTTAAACGCTGATACAGCCGCCTCCATTGCGTGGGCGGAGATGGAACTCGGCGTGCAGTATTCTTTTGCCGTATCGAATGCGTCAGACTCAGAGAATGCAGCATATATTGCGCCTCTGCCCATCAATCTTGCGACTACGACCACTGCGAGATGGTTGTCTGATGTTATTGGGATCAACCCAACGTGTTCTTGGGCCTCTACCAATCTTACCACAACTCTCGACCTCCCTGTGAACTCAACATCGGATGTCGGTGATGGATACTTGGCAACAATATACCTCCCCAATTTCGACTTGGACGTCCGAATAATGTCTACTGACTTGTGTGCGTGGTTTAGATATTTGTCCTTGTTTCTTCGGCATTCACCTAACCACTTGTAATGTTTAGTTGGCCCTGCGGATGTTTCTTTTGCCACTATCAAAGACCCTACTTCTTACGTGTTCAACCACACTACACAAGCTCCTGCTGCAGATGGATCGACGGTATTTCTCCTGGGCCTATGTACCACTGGCTGCACCGAATCGCCGTTTGTCAGCATCGCGATCGACATGTCAAGTATAAGTAACACCTTTATGATCGCGTTGACGGATCAGACATGGACTTTGGCCATCATGACATGTCTTCCTAACATCAAGATCGAAACACGGGAAGTGCGGAATGATGGACATGGCATCCTGAGTGTACAACCACTCCCGAGTGGGCACGAGCTGACACGCCAGGGCAACCTTAACCTGATCCAGACGACTGCCATGTTCTCGATTGTGACCATGGGGATCGCACGGAACGGCGGTGGACTGAGCGGGACGCGCACTGATCTCTCTTCATTTGGATCCCAGGTGCTGGGCGAGGTCCTCTTTGGTCAGACGCAGTTCGAAAGTCTGCCGGGCACCGATGCGCCAACGGGTACGACGGCGACCACCACCCCAGCATCCATTGAGGACATCACCGCCGGCTACACCCAAATGATCCAGTCCGCATCGAAACGTAAGGTTTCCATTTTCTATCCCGCGTTCACCCCGCCCACGTATTTACTAGCCTATCTCGCTGGCTACCTTGGCACCGCATATGTCCCTGGACGCATCTCTGCCTCTGAAATTATATTTGCGGCGTCCATTCCCAACTTGGCCGTCGCGAGCACCATGTTTGTGCTCCTCATCGCGCTGATCATGATCGCGCATTTCAGGCCAGGAAAGGGCGTCGAGTTCACACTCGTCAACATCGCTGCGGCCGTGCATGAGTCTGAGCTGCCCGCGCTGCTTGCGCAGCAACAGGCAGCCGATATGTATGGCCATCCCGATGCAGACCCGGAAGGCACCCACGGTGTTTTGGACAGCCAGTCTCGCGACCACAAGACAGATGAACACCAGACTGTCGTGGAGGCCTTGCGGGGCAGGCGGGTTTTCATGCAGAGACGTGCAGATGGTTCCACAGTGTTGCACATTAGTTCAGAGTAAATCTGTCGATGTGCTATACAAAACCGATATGCCGTTGGCATAGATGTTCTTTTTCCAAAAGCAGGTGATCAGATATATACCCATGAAACCGAACGAGTGGACATTGGAAAGCGAAAACCAAGATATCATAATACGTAGGAGTGACGGACGTATCGAAAACTGCGAAAAGCAAGTCACAATGGTAGAATCCAAGCATGCAGCACATCTATCCTCCCTCTCACGTCGCCAGAGCCTGTCGCAAATATTCGTCGAGCATCTATTATAACCGCTGAACCCATACGCCAACAAAAACGAGAGCAAAAACACCCACCTTGTCCATCTCGTCCAATTGCTGAAACGCTCCCGAATAAATCTCCCGAATTTCGGGATGGAGCGTCTGCACCTCGATCGACCTGCCAAACAACATCTCTTCGACCGGATGCATCGGCGGCTCGGGCGGCTTCACGACCGTTCCTGCAATCTCGATGATGGCCAGCATCTGTGCCACCCCAAAGTCGTTGGGGCATACGTACGGCCGTTTGACCGGCGTGAGGGTTCGCGATTGTGCGTGTGATAGAGGAAGGGATTGCGGGGCACCCTTGAGAGTCGCGGGGCTCAAAGCTGCCTCGAGATCTGTCGGACTAAGCAGCTGCGCCGTCGGCGTCGCGTACATGGATGTCGACGTCATGTCCGTCATGACCGACGCGATTGACGGTTGGCGATACGAATGCGACTGAGATTGCGACTGAGCATGCGCATGCGGCGTCGTCGAGCGCGCCCGCGGGGCGCCGCTTGACGACAGCGTCGGCGTTGCAGAACGCGACCCTGCATCACCGAGCGGAGACGTCGTCCGCTTTGCGTCCGTCAGCAACGTTGGCGTAGGTACCGGTGTCCCCTCATTCCGTCCCGTCTCATCCACGGAATACACCGACGAGGACGATCCAGTCGAGCGTGCCGATAGCGGGTTCTCGGACTGGTCCTCCCTCACTTTCACGGTGGCATACTGTGCACCCAGACGCTCATCCTTGATCTTGGCGAGAACCCGGTCCAGCTTTTCATTCACACCATCCTTGTCCCTGTTCCTCCCAAAGACACCCTCCAGCAAGTCACTCTTCGGCAACGGAGACGACGACCCGCTCGTCTCACGGAGTTCTTGCTCGATGATATCGCTCACGTCATACGATTCACCATCTTGGACGTACGAATATCGGATATGGTCCCCAGCGTCGTACCGCGAGCTGCGAATTATGGCGTTCCCAGGAAGTAGGACATCGACCCCCCTCACAGAGTTCGTCTGTGCGGACAGGATCGCGCGTTGTTTTTCCCTGGAGGCAGCTCTTTGGGCAGCAATGATTTCTTGTCTAGATAGTTGGCGCGGTTTGTGTGTCGTTTCTTCCGACGTGGTACTGTCAGAGGTGATGCTGGAACCCGTCACAGAATCGCGGAAGTGTTGAAGGGCTATTTCGTCTAGAGGCGCAGACATACGGTGACGCGAGGAGGATGTGCGGTAAGACACGGCTCGGCGGAGTATAAAGATTGGGTCGTCGGGGGAGATGTCTTCCACGTTTCCAAGGAGAAGTGCCGAGTCGATAGACCGACGTTTACTACCCTCTTGAACGCGGCGGAAGGTTGGCGGACGTGGGTACGCATCAGTGACTTTGCTCGAGGGTGACAGTTCCCGTTCTGTCACGACAGGCGTTAACGGTGAGCAGGTTCATACGACGACGTCGGCAACTGCAACCCACCTTGACCACCAACGGAAGCCGTCAGCCAGTAGCGAACTTTGGTAGAGTTCCTTCCCTTGGTGAGTTTGTCTTCGACTTCATCTCCGCCATCAACGACACCTTCGAGTATCCCAAATCTCTCCAAGCCAAGCTCAGTGACTTCCGCAACGGTCACATTCTTTGGGAACGTAAACACCTTCCGGCGTTGGCTTAGCGACACCCCAGAGGAAACAGATGAAACAGAAGTCGTCCGGTTCCTCAACGTATTCTTGAACACGATCGCCTCCGTCAAAGGATCAAAAACCATGTCATCGGGGAGATCATCCGGATAGATCACCAGCTGCAACGCGAAACGCATGGAGGGTGAACTGAACCGCTCAGGCGTGACGTTGGTCCCAGACCCGGATGACGAGACACTAGCACCCTCGATCGTATTGCGCGTCGACTCTGCATAAAGAGTCTCATCCTCGTCCTCCTCTGCAAGCAAATTCTCCTTGCCGTCTATGCCCCGTTTGTTGAGGTAAAATTTGACAGCCGAGTCGTCCGTGAAGTCATTCATGGAGAGCTGTCTGATGGCGGGGTGCATGGAGAGGTTACTCGAGACAGAGCTAATACTGCCCACACTGCTCCGCTTCACTTTTGGGAGCTCCATCACTGCCTCGACAATGGTTTCAAACACCACAAGTGGTTTCTCCTCCGGCAAAAGCACCGTCGACGACCCTTCGACCTGCTTGATAGTCAGGTAGTAGAGTGCCGCTTGTTCAGTCTCGGATGTAGGAAGTCGGAATCGTTGGATGGCTTGTCGGATGAGGTCGGACGCAGTCGTAGATGAGTTGAGCAAAACAGTCTTGAAGGTGGCTTCCGTCTGTACATGCTTACCCGCAAAAATGCGGATAACGCTGAGTTCAGGAACACCGAGACCTTGTCCGTCTGCAACGGGGGTGATGATGAGAGAACCGGGACGTGGTCGGGATGACGGCAGGCCAAGCCCAAGGCTCGCTGCTGTGGTGCTAGGGCTGGAGTAAGGAGAATTGCCAGCAAATGCAGATTGTAGACCATACGATGGCGCCTCTGGAGGAGAAGATGGAGAACGGTTGAGGTATTGTTGGTAAAGCGCTTGTTGTTGTTGATCCCGTTGGCGCAGGGTAGATGCATGATGAGATACTTGACCTGGCCCTGGCGGTGTCTGAGGACCAACCAAAGAGAGCGGCTGTGGTCGTTGAGGAGTAGATCTAGGTTCAGCAGAAGCGCGAACAGACTGCTGCTGATGCATAATTGCGGCAGTGGTAACGGGAGAGAGCTGGTTCTCGGCAACATTGCCATGTTGTTGATTCGAGGAATGACCGGAGTCCTGCGACTCACGCGTGACATCTGACGATATGCTCTCAATTGAAGCCTTGTCCTTGTTCTTGTCTTTCTTGCGCCCGAATAACCCCCCAAAGACACCACGACCTTTTTTCTTCTCTCTCCCCTCATCGTCAGTAGGCTCACGCTCCTTGCGGAGCTTGCCAGATCCTGATGATTTCAGAGGGTGATTGGAAACGGGGGCAGAACTGCCAACAGGCGAAGCCTTGTCCTTGTCCTTGCCTTTGACCTTTTTCTTTGCAGCCTCTTCAATACCGATATCTTCGCGAGTGCGCTTGCGATCGTCTTCTTGCTGTTGCGTGACAGCACCTGAGAGCATAGTACCAGCGTTTGGCTGGTATTGTCTGACGGGCTCTTCGCGCACGATAGACGGACTAGCGGAAAGCTTTTTGGTCTCCATAGAGTCGATGAGGTCGGGAGATCTACTGAGAGAGCTGGAGGAAGATGTCTTCTTCTCTGATGATAGCCTATCCCACGAATTCTGGTGATGCAAGCCCTGCTGCGCGAGGAGCTGCTGCTCCTTTTGCTGCTGCTGGCGCTGGTGAGCAATGATGACTTCTTGTTGCTGTTGTGAAGGTGCTGCTTGTTGTTGTTGTTGAACGGGCTTCTGGTGCAACAGACCAGATCGTTGCGTTTCAGGGGTCATCAGCAACTGCTGCTGTTGCTCCTTCTTCTTTTGTGCGGTTCTGACTTGCATGTTCTCGGCAGCGGCGTCATCCCAACTCATGCCATCATCGGGCTCCATCTGCATGACATCCATGATCATGGCATCCTGGTCCTCGATCTGGCTCTGCCGCGTGCGGATGGACATTTCCTCGGCAAGCTCAGGATCCTCCTCCTCGTATGCGCCATCTTCCCACTCGACATCTTCTTCCTCTTCTTCCTCTTCATTCCATACGGCAGGCGGGTAACGGTGGACGGAGAGTGCGGGAGTAAACATGACAGCCTTGGTGCCTGGACGGGTATGGGTTCCCGCGGGAAGACCGAGAGTTGGAGACGGGGAATGATGAGAACCCGTTCTCGAAGATAGGTTATTACGGACGCGCTCTACATCTTCCTGAAGCTCTTGCGGGGTGGCATGGGCAAGCTACAATAGCAGAATCGGCGATGAGATTCTACGAAGAGATGAGGCACGTACATCAACGTTGCGATGCTTGTTTAGACGAGCGAGACGCTCGAAAGGAGTCTCGATGTTTTCAGCGGGAATATAGCCGACGTCCTGCGTTTTTAGAACGCGGACAAGCCACCAATAGCTATTGGTGTCATCCATAAGGAAGAGACTGTCTCCTTTGACGACGCTGGCCTGACCCTCGACGGTTGCAGCGAAACTATGGAGGGAGTATACGAGGTCAAAGTCGATGCTCTCATTCGGTATAGAGAGGGAAGAGGAGCGGTCGTCCTCGTCGTCCATGTAGTCCATTTCGCGGTCTTCGGCGTCGGAGTCGTCCTCGAGAACGGAGTGTTCTTCGTCAGATGCGCCGCCTCCCGAGCCGTACTGGTTTGTTGCGTCCGCGTGTGCATGCATGTGCGAGCTCGCCATGGACTGTTCGTCTGCGATGAGATGGTCACGAAGGTCAAAGGTATCCTGCCGTTTCGGTGTGAGTCGGCGAACTGGATCCTGTGCCATGAGTGGTACGAATGTTCAAGAAATGAGATGAAAAGCAGTATCTGTTGTGGTGTAAGCGCAAGTCAAATGGGCTGCTCAGCATGCCCAACGACGAGCGCGCTGTGGACGAGGACGAGGACGGGGACGAAAGTCTGCCAGCGTGCCAAGGGCTCAACCGTAAGTGGCTGTGTGTATCTTCCATAAAAGGTATATCTCCATATTTGGTCATTATTTAACCCCTATCCCATGAATCCTTCTCTTAGTACTACTGCAACCATGGAGTCAAACATGAACGACTACTCTGGCCAGTCCGTTGGTCACTACTACCTCATTTCCATCTTCAACTCTGGTTCGACGAGCTCAGTCTACTGCGCCATCGACAGATATTGCCCAGGCATCAAATATGCCATCAAATGCATCCCTAAAGTCAATTTGACCCCTACCCAACTTTTCAGCCGAACATTGGAAGTCTTTCACCACCAGCTCGTCTCTGGGTGTTCCCCATATGTCTTACCCCTCAAAGAGATCATAAACGAGGACAGTCACATGTTTCTCGTCTTCAAGCTCTGTGACAGTGACTTACACAGGGCCATCTGGGGCCACCGCATCTATCAGCGCAATGATGCACTCATAAAGGAGACATTTGTGGACATTATTGATGGTGTCTATGCCTGCCATTCCAAGGGCATTTTTCACAGGGATCTCAAACCAGAAAACATCATGTGCAACCATGATGGGAGTGGAATTCTTATCGCTGATTTTGGACTGGCAACCCGCAAGAGGGTCTGTAGATCACGTTGTGGAACTTTTGATTATATGAGTCCAGGTCAGTCGTCTCCGCTACCTCACTCCCCTCGGGCTGACATTTTTTCAGAACAATGGTCCGATACCTTTTATTATCCCAGCCGCAATGACATCTGGTCACTAGGCATCATTCTGGTAAACCTTGTCACTGGGCATCGTCCATGGAACGCAGCCCGCACGTCGAACGCCCAATTTCGGGCATTCATGGAAGATGAGGACTATCTGTATCACACTTTTCCCATATCGCGTTCATTGAACCATTTGCTCAAATGGATCTTTTGCCCGAATCCATGTGGTCGTCCTCAGATCTTGCAGATCCGGCAGGCCATCCGCAACATGGATACCTTTTATCGGAATCTCGGGCCATCTGCATACAATGCCACTGGGTGGACCAAAAGGATGGCGTTGATCCAGTGGGTACCCATTGCTTCAGTGCAGTTGTTCACGCACTCACACGATCTGCAGGGCAGGGTATCCCCCAGATTCCAATGACTTGCCCGATGAAGACAAGCATCTGATTGAGGACGCAAGCTAAGACTAGCTGTTTATCAAGGGGCTCATATTTTGATTACCATATACTTGTAATACTAGTCATATCACACATCGATATCTAATACACCTTTTTTTTTTCATCGCCGCCATGTCAACTCTGCACCCGAACGCGATCCTCTTTGCACGCGGCACCCTCGCCCGCCTCGCCCTCTGGCCCGCCCTCCGCATCGCCGTGCACGCCTCATGGGGCGGCCCCGCCTCCGCCGAAAAACAGCGCTGGCTCGCAGGCGTGCTCGTCGACCAGTTCGAACCCTTTCTCATCCCTACCACCCCCGCTATCTCGCCATCCACGCCACCAGATACCGCATACATCGAAGACCTCCTCCTCCAAATCATGTCCGATGAATTCGAGGTCGACCTCGAGGATGACAGTGCTACCGCCGTCGCGTGCGATCTCGTGCGTCTCTTGGGGGAAGTCCGGACGGGTGACGCTGCGTTCGTCCGAGAGCTCGAGGCACAGGCAGAGAGGGTCAGGGGGAAAATACCGACGTACCAGATACGTGGAAGTGAAGATGAGGACGAGATCGGGAGTGAGGGTGAATGGGAGGACGAGGAGGAGCAGGGGGAGGAATCAGTGCCACGACTACTGGACCCCCCAGAAGCACGGCCAAGGGAGGAATCACATGTCGACGAGGATGGGTTCACGCTCGTCAAGAGAAAGGGACATCGATGATATTACATCCCATCCATTCAGCAAGCAGGTATTTTGAGTAGCAACACATCTAGATCTACGAGCTCTCAACAAATGCCTTGCCTTTGTCAATGTTCTTCTTGAGCTCAGGCAAGCATGCAGCCAACAATTTCTCCTCCTCTGCAGACAGAGGTCCAAGGGGGTGAATCGTCTGTACACCATTGATCTACACGACCAGTCAATCGACCGTGGATCACAATTCAAATGACACTTACACCAAGTTCAACATTGGAAGAGAAAAAGTCGATGCCCTGGTCCTTGTAGAGTGGATTATGGACAAATGTTGGCGTCACAACGCCTTTCTCGCCGTTCAATCCCCGCAACAATGCATTGGTGAACTTGGCGCCAGCATATGCCATCGATAATGTTGCACTTCCTGCACCATCCTTGGCCTTGACGACCTCATCTCCTCCAAATTGAATACGGTGGACAAGCTTCTCGTATGCTTCGCCCTTGATGTTCTTGCCGTGAGCACTCTGCGAGAGCAAGGGAACAATGGTTGCGCCGGAATGACCACCAACGACAGTGATGGGCGTCTCGTTAGGGTGCACACCAGTAATACCAGCAGTGAAGCGAGCGGCACGGACAACGTCAAGGGTAGTGACACCGAAAACTCGCTGAGGGTTATAAACACCAGCCTTGTCCAATGTTGCAGCAACAATGGGTACAGTGGAGTTGACGGGGTTGGAAATTACAAGGATGTGTGCTGTTGGAGCAACACGGCCGATTGCACTGGCGAGATCACGCACGATGGAAGCATTGGTCTGAGAAAGAATCAACATCTACACTCAACACATGTTGACAAGTACACACGTTGAAAAGATCGTCACGGGTCATCTGGGACCATGTTCAGCCTAAAAGAGAGTGCAAACAACGATCACTTACACCAGGCTAGAGGGAGTGCATGAGACGCAGTGCAACAAAGGTACAAAGGAATAGACAAACCTTTCTCGGGACTCCAGCAGGAATAACTACAACCTCAACACCCTCGAGGGCATCGTCCAACTTGTCAGCAGCGTAACCTTGGACCTAACAAACGCTTCAGCACTCGAGCAGGTCGTGACAGCGCAATCTGAAAAACGAACTTCGCTTGCAGTGTCTACATGGCTGACATCGGCCGCCACGCCAGGTGCACCACGGATATCATACAGGCTGAGAGAGGTAACCAAAGGGTCATTTTTCAGCAACAACGACAAAGGCTGGCCGATGCCACCACCAGCACCGAGAACAGCAACCTTGGTGTTGCGTGCGGCAGAGGTAGAGAAGAGCCGGGATTGGCTAGCGAGTGCACGGGCTGCAGCGCGGGCAAACATTGTCGTTGTCGTCGTCGTGGAGGGAGAAAGAGTCAAGAATGCGATGCCCGCAACTTCTCTTAGTTTCACGCACTGCCGGAAATTGCCGAATGGCCCTCGGCACGACGATCGATGGGGGACATTTCTGTTCCAAGCATTCTTATATAAGGACAAGCGACACGAGTCTCGGTGAGTTTTGTCAATGCGGTATTATGACAACAGTTTTCCATCTTAGTGTTTACATCAACCGCCAAGGGGGAATGGGGTACAGAAACTAGTCCCACACTTCTCCGATCGGTTTACAACACTTCGTTACTCCACTGAGTGTAATAGGCTCAACCAGCGTTCCACTTGGGTCATACAACAACTTTGGCTTCTTGTCCTCAGGACCGACCCGCGTCTCCTGACTACGCCGAACATCAGTCCCAACCAACATCTCCTGGAGTGTCGGACTCACGAATCAACTACCGCCAAAGCCATCACCTTTGGCAGTGAAAAACTGGACGAAATACGGCGTGGTATCGTCGGTTTCTTGTAAAAGGTGTCCATATCCAAGATCCCCTGTCGGATCGCCGGGATCGGCAAGCGTCTGAGTGGAATCGGATGCCACATCTGATCCAAGAGCATGCTCAGCGGTTCTGAGATGGGCGACGTACGCATTAAATGGTCCTTCCTACACATGAATGCCATGAAATTTTTGTCCGTCAGGCGGGCTTCGCCCCACGGGTACTGACAAGTCACGAGGTTGAACAGAATGACGCCCAGCGACCAGACGTCCACCGCATCGGCGTAATAAAGCTCTGCCTTATCGTCGAAGCATTCTCGAGACCGGTCAGTCCAAATTGTCACTGTGCAATGTGACGAGGACTAACCTGGACCCATGTATGGAGAGGTCCCACATCCACCATCATAGCAAATACGGCGGCTCGAGGACAGTCCGAAATCGCTGATCCTAACGTCCACGCCGTCCAAATTGCACATGATATTCTCTGGTTTGAGGTCGCGGTGGAAGACACCCTTCCTATGGCATTCGAATACCCCATCTAGAATGTCTACAAACACCTTCTTAATGAGCTCATCGTCTCTCCAATATAGCTTGTCATTCCAAATCGCCCTATGCATGTCCATGTCGCATAGCGGAAAGACAAGGAAGAAGTAAAGGTCGTCTTCGAAGAAGTCGCAGAGCATCATGACGTTCCTGCAGCAAGCGACTGTGTCATGATTAACGATCTCTGCGATTTGCTGAAGCCTGCGCCGATCATTTGGACTCTTCTCTGTACACTTGATTGCAAAAGTGGGAGAGTTCTCCAAGGTCATGTCTACAGCCTGGTAGACGCTGCCGGCTGCACCGCAACCAAGAAGGCAGCAGAGCAAATAGCGACCGACTTTCTTGCCAGAGAAGTCTTGGTCGCACATTATGTCTTGAAATGCGTTGGAAATAGGGAAATAAAGAACAGCAGCGAGCAGAAAGGGGTCAATGAGATGAAAGTGAGTGAAACAAGTTGATTGTGGCACCGAGTTCCCTCTCCTCAAAGGCTCCTATACCTCAGCTGATGTCATATCTGGCTATGTTATGTAATCCCGTGACTATGCAACGCTGTCACAATTTGTCACAACCATATTAATTTGTGATCACGGCCTCTAGCATCTAGCAAAAATGATACATTTGCTCTACTAATCATTCCTTGCGGCACCAGAAATGGCTTACTTGTCCGGAAGTGATCTGATATTTTATCTTGTGTTTATGTGGCTTGTACGCGTCCTGAGTCCTCGTACCCCAGCCCAGAATTCCTGGTGAACCATAGTTTCTGAATATTACCGAGCACCCGATCAGTCACATATCTGCAATACCTGATTTTCTGCAACACGGCGCTTCGCGTCCGACTCTGTCACACAGAACTGACGGATGGTTACCCAGGCTGGCTGAAATATGCCTAATAATCAAAAGCGTCGACAAGTGCAGGAAAATCGTCTTCCACTCGGTCGAGTGTGAGGCAGTGATCAGTAACTGCCTGTCACGCAGCCTCTCATCCTGTTATGCCCAAGTATCACGGCGCTAGTATACCTTCCGTCGGCGTCTTTACGGTGACGGAAAGTGGCACTCCTTGGATGCGATACGCGAAAAAGGGGCCTACTTTTTTGCAACCGCGTCGATTCGCCAAAGGCAGTGACTGGCTCTAGCGTAGTCGACATGTTTTCCCGATCCTACGGCTCGGTTGCAAAATGGATGGTATGAGGCTTTCAGTTCGTGAGTGATGCATGGTCCAGGGAAACGCTATCAAAGAGGCAGTACCTGGCGAGAGACGCCTCGCAGCTCAAGTTGACACCTAGAGGAGGTTACCTAACAAATGGTGAGAGATGAGTAAGGTGTGCATTGAGTAACAGAATCGGACCTAGGCGAGCTGGGAATCGGAGAGGCGGGTAGAGAAAAGACAGTCCCAGACACCACTTTGACGGAGACGCTCGAGGTAGACGGTAGGATCAGTAAAAGATCGCCCGAGACAGTCGAACTCGATTGAGGTCTCTCTCAACGGGTCGAACCTAAATCGAACCGCAACACTAGTGAGATTGCCTATGACGAGTTCTGTGCACCCTCGCACACTGAAATATAACATCACTATGGAGATCTCGACTAGTTGTTCGGGTCCGCGGCCAAGATGTCCAGTTGTGTCACGTCCCGCACGACATGGCTCAACGTGTTCGGGATCCTGAACAGTAACACACGATTGAGATGGAACCGGAGGAGTGAATACGTTGATGCGGACTCGAACCCCTCACGGTATGAGAACGAATGCTCATTTACTGGTGCTTGATCGGCTGTAGATAGTCTCTAGGTGACGGTAACGGCGAGTTCGACGCGGAGACTGCCAGTACAACGAACTGGTGAGGGCCGCACAAACCACGGGCTCTCATTTACTCTCCTCAGTTGGTCCCTTGTCTCCAGTGTCCATGGCATCGATAATTGGTGTGTCCTGACGAGATAAAGCTACGTTCAGGGTGCTGATTGCTAGACAAGAATACTCGCAGGTCATTGAGATCGACGCCGGTAGCGAGGTGTATGCGGTGACATTTACACCGAACGGGGAGTATCTCGTCAGCAGTGGTTGGCAGAGTATCCAAGTGTGGCGAGTGGAGGATGGTAAACGTGTACTGATACTGCCAGCGAGACGGGGTGTCGAATGTGTGACTGTCTCCAAGGACGGTAGATGGATGGCAGCGGGGTCATGGGTTGGCGAGGTGTCAGTCTGGAACTGGCCGACGACACAATATTTCGTCCTTGCAGACAAGACGAGGACACAGTGCATCTACGACGTCGACTTCTCCCCGGACTCGTCTTGCCTTGTCTCTGCAGACGGGCATAATGGCACAGTAACCGTTTCGAACATTGCAGAGCACCGAAACGTGCGAAGTTTTGACTACAACGCGGTCAAAGCAGCCAAATACTCTCCACAGGGCGACCGAATTGCAGCCGCTAACAATGAATCCGTCCGGGTTTGGGACACCAATAGTTGGTTACTGGTCAACATTATCTGCTTGAAAGCGGAGCCGGAGCATGGTCTCCTCTGGTACAACAAACACCTTCTTGTCAAGACCAACGACACGAAGATCAAGCAGATCGGTGCAGCTACTGGTTCCACTATCTCAGAATGGTTAGTTCCCCTTACCGAGAACGCCTCATGCATTGCCGTGCCGCGAAAGGGGGAGTTCCTCGCATACTCTGCTAAGGACGCCATCACGTTCTGGAGCACCTCAACGCACACCCAGCTCGGTTCCATCCCGCAGACCTACAATACAGGTTCAATTGCATTCTCTCCAAATCACCAGCTCCTTGCGATATCTGCACGGAATCGGAAAATTGTCGTAAAAGAACTAACATTTATTAAAGTACATTTCTTCAATCATCCTTTTCAAGCCAAGCTACTTCTCATCCTTGTGCTACATCGCAGGAGCCAGAAATTCATATCGACAGTGCCGCGCTTCATGCGTGGAAATATGATCGGCTTATGAATGCAGAAGCATTACTCACAGCGGCGATCCCGGTGTCCCAGGATGCAGCGCATCATGTACTCGCTAGCCGAGCTCTTGTCCGGGCACGCTTGCAACAATGGGACACAGCACTCGTCGACGCCAAGGAGGTAAGTTGTTGCTCTATTCTTGCTGATATAAACCCTAACACCGATTCACAGTCCATCAAAATTCAACCATCCGTTGTTGGCTATATTGCAAACTGTGTGGCCATCGTCGGCGGGGGGGATACACACAAGGGATTCCAGGTGTGCGACATTGCACTCCAGCATTTCCATTCAGACCATGTTGCCCTTTTCCTTCTCATCAAGGTGCGTCATTCTGCGCAACGCAACTTAGTGCTTTTTCTTCTTCCTCGGTCAGACTATTGTCCTGTTTTTGGCCGGAGAGCATGATGATGCGATATCACTCATAGGCAACCTCATTACCAACGGGTTCTCCGAGTCATCATTCTACGTGGTTCAGGCACGTAAATGACATGCCACCATATGTGAGTGTCGCCACTGGTGTTCCAATAGGCATACATGCTCCTTCACAGAGGGAACCTACGTATGGAGGGTGGCCACTACTGGCGCGCGATTCAGTCATTTAAAGATGCGCGAGAAAAACTGGGTTGCCGCACTCGACGACCACCATTGATAGTCTCCCTGGTATGTCCCTACTACGTCGAACCGTATCGGAACCATTCACATTTCCGATAGATTTCCGGATGGAAATTTAATGATCTCGCAATCGTGATCCAACAACGTTATTGTGAGGCTCTCTTGGCTGCGGGTCGCGCGAAAGAGGCAGGCGAGTATCTACTGTCCATGCAAGAGATCAATATCAAGACGTGGGTCTCTGGTGAGCTATTCGTTCCACCTGCCTCTGCAATAAATGCAACATTCGCGTGACCATGTCCATTAGACTTCAAGTCTCGATGCTGCGACAAACTAGAGGAGCTTGGGGATGCCGCTATGAATGCCAGGCGATATGGCGAAGCCATTTCGCATTACACAGCGGTCCTCTCGTTAAATCCTGTCGCACGACAAAACCTGCTGGCTAAGCAGAGCAAAGCACATGCGGAAAATTGCACTTTGAATGATGCAAACAAAGTAGCTTGTCTTCAGCTCTGCTTTGGCTCGTGAATGCTAATGGGTGCTGCTCAGGTGATCAAGCTCGATCCATTCTCTCCATTTCATTACGAGAGGAGGGCTCAAGCTTTACATGGTGTAGAACATCATTCGGATGCGACAGGCGCATCTGATACGATTCCGTCAAAGAAATCGGAACCACCTGATCTGGAGATCCATGGATTGATGTTAGCCGACAATCCTGAGCATTTCTGGCCACTAACCGATTTTCTAAAGGTCGTCGACGCCGGAACAATTGTCATCGACTCCTGGCCCGTCCGATGTCACATCGCCAACTCGGAAATCACGAGCAGCACGCCTCATCAGTCGGCTTGGGAAAACGTTTGGGGGACGATCTACTACATCCGCCCCAGATCCTACTTCTCACCCCACTCAACCGGTTCGCCGGTAGGGCGTTAGTGTAGTTTTCAATCAAGCCGTTTTCTTTGGCTAATAGAGGTCGAACCTACGAATTGGCCAGTGGGTCACATGTACAGACCTCTGTATTACTCATTACTTGAGTCAATATCACATCGCATTGTGAAAATGGCCATGGATGGGCAAACCATAGACTGGATACTGGACAGACACTTGTGTTCTTCCCGAGAGCAACACTAAAAGACCGGAAAGAAACCAGGCATGGATCGTGGGCCCTGCGAGCACCATGAAAAGAATCGTGAAAAAGAGGAAGAACCAGATGACCTTGCGAGACTACTACGCCCATGTTATCAGGAAGACGTACCCATGATGTACGCCCTTCCCTAAGGATAGTTCTGTTCAAATCAGTATTTACATAAACTGTAACTAGTGGTGCGTCGATTGGCAATCGCTAGTTGTGCGTCAAGATCATTACAAAGCGCACTTGTTGACATATGTATACATGACGGGAGCCCAGGTGACAGTGAGTACAAAATGAGTTGTGGAGCCCAAGATCTCAAAGCTTCCTGTCAATGAAGCTCTCGATCAGCCCCGCCGATGTCAAAGGATACTCCTTGAGCTCGACTTTCCCATCCACAACAACCGTGTTCGCTTGAAGCATAACCTTACGGGGCTATTGTACACCAAGTAAATGACTGTCGACGCACAAATATCAGTAAGGAGGGCGACTTGCCTGCTTTTTCTTCAGAACAAGATCCCTCAGGTCCGTCACCCATTCTTTGGGTGGTGTCGTGAGCTCTGTGTAATACGCTGTCGCACCAGGTCCGTCGGCAATGCTCTTCCTTATTTGCAATTGGCAGAGAAGTTCTCTCATCACCTGACTGCCATTCTGAAGGATATTCTGACGGTCCACCTTGGGCGGAGAGTCAGGAGTCAGGAAGCCGTCGACTATATCACCGTAGAAACGCACCTTGACATATGCATTCACTAGGTTGCCTTGCGCGTCATGGACTCTCTCAAGTGTCGCAAGCCCTCCTTGGATCATGAACTTGGTGATCCCCAGTCTCCAACAAACTTAGTTATCAGTAACCAGAAAACCATTCTGGTCCACGCACCTAGCTTGCATATGGGCCTGCCCGTGCTTGCCTGTTGACGGGTCATAAAACTCCAGTGCACGAATACCAGCACGAGCCATCAAGAGAAACGACACATAGACAATGTCTTCGCGATCTTGCTGATTCTTATACTATGTGCGGATGAGACAAGTAGAAGCCACCTTTGAGGAAACAAACACATACACCCATGATACTAAGAATCTTGTCATTGTTTGCGACTAGACGTGTCGGATGGAATGTTAGGTTAACACTAGATGACGAGTTGAACTCACGATACATTGCCACGGCTTCGGCGCGGCATTCCTCCAACGACGAGGAGATTTCCCCTATGACGGAACCAGGTGTCTGTCCAGGTTTGTACCAGGTAGTGCTGCAATCGAAAAGTTAGGTAATATACGGGCAGACGATATGACGAACGAACTCACACTTTCTTTCCGGTGAGTGGATTAATGGTCTGCCCAAGTAAGTCAAGGTGAGCTAGAATGAAGGTAGGAGAAAGATAATCATTAACGGCACCTTACGATCAAAGTTGAATGTGCCATCTGCATACTCCGTGAATAACTTGCCAGACCCGTGACCGAGCAGCTCATGGTTCGCAACTTGGAGTTCGAACGCACGGGAATCCCATTTGTTGTGCAACTCGAGGTCGGAGTCGTGGATGAATGTTATTTCTTCGTCTGGGTTGCGCAATGATTGATAATCAGAGTATTGAATCAAAAAAGATGTTCAGACTCACTGGGAGCTTTCGCAGCAAGTATATTCTGCAGGAAAACGTAATCAAACCAGGATAAAGCGGGGATGAACAGAAACTCACGGAAAGCGAGACATTCTTGAACCCGGTCGATTCTCGAATGCTATAATAATTTGGTATCTGGACTACGAGTCAGATGGCTGTGTTGGAAACACATGATCGCTCACATTGATTCCAGAAGGTATCCCTGGAAACCAAGGGAGGTAAGCAAGTTGCTTATCTTTGTCTGGCTGCCTTACCTCCAGTGGCAAAGTGAAGGATGTCGAGGGCAGTAAAGTCCGGTTTCTTGAATACATCTACTTCAAATTCAGGTCCCCATGGAAGGCATTTAATGAGGTCAGGTGCATCATTCACGAGATGATCGTATTTAGCACTGCGAGCTTTGTCGACAATGGCAGTGAAACCTAGCGAAGCTTGAATGGTAGCTATAGTGTGAACAGGGCGGGACCGACCTTCCCATTCGGCACGACCACCATATGGATCCACATATGTCTCAATGAATCCAATGTAGCTCTCTACGACAGGTCCGACATCCTTGACCCATGCGATCGATCCCCTCTCATGCTCCCCAATAGAACCCGTCTCAAAGCTGTGTGGAGGGTCAATGCCCGACCGTTGTCAGCGAGACCAATCTTACGATTTGATGTAGCCATCCAACATGGCAGCTTGGTTATCATTTGCTACGTATTTTTTGGCCTGTTTATAACCGACCTAAGTTTCGGGCGAGGTACAAAAAAGGGAACCACACCTCCGCCAGAGCTGCGACAACCTTGGTCAGCGATTCTGAAAAATCGCCATATTCGACGGACAACTTTCCATTTCCTGCTTCTGTGGTCAGATCATTCAACGTCGAAGGCTGCTTCTGAGCAGAAGCGACAAGGAGGGTATAGTCCCCTGGTCCATTTTTGCGAACCCTGCGCAAAGTGAATCGGGAAGTGAATTATTTGCGAAAAAGTAAAATTACCGGGTATTTAAAATGTCAATGCCTTGTTTTTCAGCAGCCAGTTGCACAGCAGCAACTTCCTCGTCTGTAATCGCTTCACCCGGGTAGTAGTTGCATACGTGACCCTCTGATCGTTTTCCGATGGATAAAGAACTCTCTGGCTTCGTTGAATATATATGACCTTTGAGCTGTGCGAAGTCCAGATGCAGTTGAAAGGGAAAAGAAAGGGATGACTGACTTGATCGAAGAGCGGAACTGCATTGGGCGCGTTCGAAGAGGCGGCAACAACCTTGGCGAAATCATCCTGGGAGACACGAGGGATGATCTTGTTAAAGCCGAAAGTCCTGTAGTTGACCAGATTATGCAAGACCTGTAGTACGCCTGGATGAAATAATGCAATGTAAGGGCTGGAAAAGAGCAGACCTGGGTAGCATATTGAAGAACGTCTTCAAAAGCTTGCGGATTGACACCAGATTTGGTTTGTAGGGCTCCAAGATCAGCCAGCTTCCCATTGGTGCTAAACGTGAGAATCAAGAGGTCGTAAAGGCTGGTTGCTTGTGGCGTCCATTGGCCCTGAATGATACGAGCCCCAGCCCATGACGCCTCGCCGATGTAATGTGCATACAACTTTTCCTGTTCACTATTTCTCTATGAGCATATTGTAAGTGCGTGAAGGATAGACAAACATGAGTTGAGAGAAAGCCTTGCTGATTTCGACTCTGCAAATTGGAGCTGCCTTGTCTGCTAAATATCTTTCAGCTGCAAGAGAAGCCATAACTCTTGTTGTGAAGCGGGAAATGGATAGATATACGAATGCTGATCTGGATGATGATCGATATGAAGATCCGTTCCCTTGATGATAGCCGGCAAGAAGGCGAGCAATCCCCGACCGCAACATCTGCCGTGCCACGGGTGTCAACTCCACATCGGAATCCGGGTTTCGCTACTCGGATAATTAGTGTAATCACGTGCGCCACTCATGAACACAGCCACTGGCATTGATTGGTGGCATCAGTAGTACTTACTCCACCACTGTTCACCTTGGAAGCTGTGTGCTCAGAATTATCAAAGCATTCAAATGAAACATGCAAGCATATTTTTGACTCACTGAATGTGGTGGCACCTGGTGGCTTGGCTTGGGAAGGCTGGTGACAATCCTGACAGTAATTGGTGGGCAAGGGGGCAAAGGTGACTTAGTAAGTTTTTACCATTGATCTGCTGCTCATGGTTATCTATGATGTTTTCTTCTGCCACTCTTAGCTTCTTTCATTTTAATTGGCTAGAAACACCAATTTTAAATAGGCTTAGATAGAAGCTTGGGTGGACTTCAAACTATGTAGTCAAGAAAACAATGGTTTTAGTGTGGTGATAAAACTTCTCATGAGCATAAGCAACACAAAGAAATATGATAGTCTGGATATGCCTAATGATTACTGCAGCTTTTCTGAATTTTAGGCCTTAAATTCATCTGCACTCTTGCCATCCTCAATAGTCTAGGCTATACAATCTACATATAGTGACCTCCAAAACCATTGCAATGTCTAACCCAGATGCAGTGCATGAAGCACACTGCAAACACCTGTGGGAATTTTGCTTACCTGTTGGAGAGCCAAACAAAGTACAAACCCTTGGCTATATATTGGTCCCTAGATCATGTGATTTGGCCAAGTGGCTGT
>JBBPMS010000242.1:18721-32269 GCA_038090435.1 Phylloporus scabripes | reverse complement strand
ACGCGTGCCCACTGAATTTAAGACCACAGTGGTTGAGGTAGTGCACGTTCCGATCCCACCAGTCATCCATTCTCGTCTCGCCCTCCAGATGAGTCACGACGAGTGCGATCGGAATCCGTTTTTCGCAAAGCACCTCGTAGAACAACCTATAATTGGACTGCATGGTTTGGGAAATCCGCGAACCACTCCCAGGCATGCAGAATAGGAGGAGGTCGAGTCCGCCTTCGGCCGTGATCTGCTGGATGAGTGAGTACGTTTTTTCGATGGCACCGAGATAACCAGCGACGCTGAAGATGGGCTCCCCCAAACCGATGGTGTCCCAGACATTGAAGGTTCTCCTCGCTACTTGGAATGCGTACTGTTTAGACTCCAACGTGCATCCCCAGCTGTCAGGGGACGTCTCGGCAACCTTTTTGCCCGCGATCAGGTCGATAACTGAGCTTTTCCCGACGCCTGCTTCCCCAAAGATGATGATATTGAAGGAATGGTGCATCCTAGTACGATTGAGGCTCTGAGTTAGGTATGATCCACAGCGAATTGGAGAATACGAGGGACCTTTCCACGGTAAAGGTTCTGATGGTCCCAAACTGATATCGTGAGGACCAAGAACTACCACGATAAATGAGGGAATGTGGAAGCCAGCGTAGTCGCAGGGGACGTACAGATTTCAAAAGATCAACAGAATCTTGGGACAAAACGGTGCAGCCCGGGAAGTGGAAACGAGGCCCCTTTATGTACCAGGTATTCCACACTCAGCTCCGAACACTTCTGACATGCCTTCATATTGCGATTTTAATGATGTTGTCCTAAGGAAGTGCGATAACACATGTCAGTCCACATTTGGCTCAGAACGAGATGGGGGCGCCTGAAGTACATTTATATCAATTTCCCTGCCACAGGATGAGAAGGCAGTGTCCCTACGGCGCGGCGAAGTGGTGACAAGGTGCTGCGTGGGCGCCTCGTAGGGTCCGACCTGGACCGGGTAAGCCAAGTCTCTAGTCCTTCGTAGTCGAGAGAGGACAATGCTGGGATATGGCTAAACGCAATACGAGCTTTTCAGAGACCATGGGGCAGGAGAGATGGTCACACTAAGACCGCTGCTTATCGATATAGCACGCGCTCGGTTTGATGACTCTGATGAATGGTGTTACACGCGAGGCAAGCAGGGTGCAAGATGGCACATAACACGACGTCATGCGTTGTGCTACAAATGACACAACCGAATGTTCCAGTGATGAGCGCCAGTGAGCAAGGCTACAGACCCCGATCCACGTTTTATTCTACTTATCGGAGAATGCTATGGCGTATAGGTGTGCATTGTCTTTCATCAGTATCAATGATCCTGGTTGTTTGGATCCAGATGGAGCGCAGTTTGGGAAAGAGAACAGCGTCGAAAGACACATCGCCATGAACAGGTGGAGGCAGCTGTGACGTGGTCAAGGAAGAAGCGATGGGGCGTGATATCCAATGGAGAGCGCACCTAGGAGGCATGACGAAGATTCATCGAACGACTACGCCCGATGAGCCAACACAGTCATCTCCATCCTCTACCTCAAGGAAATCGTTCCACAGTTCAGGACAACCACACTCTCCGTGAGCTCCATACGCCAAGGAGAGCGACCCATCCTTCACAGGAGTGATTCCAAGTAATGTGTTCCCGCACGAAGTTTCCTATGATGTTGTCCATCTGGTTCGTGATCAACCACGCCAAGAGCAAACTCTGGGTCCGACCTGGCAAACAGTAAGCTGAGCATATACAGGGGACTTCTTCGTTTACATTTTCCCTGCGCTAGACGCATCTTAAACGGATACTTAACCACATCGTACATGTACAAAGATATACGCACCCGAATCAGATCCTGCGTCACCATGAAGCCAGCTTTTCATCATGCGATAACTGCTCGTGCGTCGTCGTGTGCGGGTGAATGAAAAGTGTCCTGGCGTCGCCCACGTTGGCGAGGTTGCTCACCAGTCGGAGCACCTCCATCACCTTACTTGGCGGACACTGGTCACCATTGACGCCAAAGCTCAGCACACCACCGTACGCATTCTCTCGGAGCAGCTTCTTGGCACGGTCGTGGTAGGGGTGGTTCTAAAAGCCCAGATACGACACCCATGCGATTTCTGAGTGGTTTACAAGCCAGCTACAGGACGCCTTGAGCGGTAAGGTGGAGGGAAAGGAGGGTTCTGACGTACTTTGCAAGCGCGAGCGCATTATCGCAATGTCTTTGGCTGCATAGACTGAGTGTCTCGGGGCCTTGGAGAAGTAGGAATGCCTAAAAAGTGTTCAGTGCAGGTCCTTGGTCGCGTAAGAATTCCACTCGCACTTTGATTGCAAATGCGACCGATCCAAACGTCTCACAAAACACCCAGCCATGGTAGTCCTCCAAAGGTGTCGTGAATGAAGGGAATTTGTCGCTGCGGGTCCAGTCGAATTTCCCTGGCATGCGCGGTCGATAAAATTGTCCAGGCTTCGAAGGAAGTGCGTACCAGAATCAACAATTACACCTGCAATCGTGGTTCTATGACCGCTGATCCATTTGGTGGCACTGTGCACTATGAAAATGTCAAAGAAAACAAGACATCCATTCGACGAGTAGGACTGACCGACGATGTTCGCGCCGAGGGAGATTGGCCGGATAAGATAGCCACCCATTCCAAAGGAATTGTCCACAATCAGCAGTATGCCGTTGTCATGGGCGATCTACCACAGAGCGTGCATCATCAATGGCATGTTCAAAATGGACAGTTTGTTCACCTTGGCGAGCTCCGGTATCGAGGCAACATTGTATTTCAGGTTGCCAATACCCTCAGCAAATATTGCTTTCGTTTTTTCATCGATAGCTGCAGCAAAGTCTGCACGATCGTCTCCATGGACGAACTTGACTCCGATGCCATATGTCTTGAACGTCACTGTAGACGATCGTGAGCAATACACGTTTTATGGACGGTCGGTTCTCCACCTTTGAACTGGTCGTACGTTGAAGAAAACAAGATCAGAACACCTCACGTCGAATGAATGACTGGTGCGTACCCCGCCGTAGAGGTATAAGCTAGTGAGACGAGTGCGTCAGAGCATGGGGAAAGAACAGCCTAAAGGAAATCTTACGTTGATACAATGTTATCACCCACACTCACGATTGCGGAGACCGCCAAGAACTGGGCGGACTGACCAGACGCCGTGGCTACTGCAGCCCCCTCCAGCGCCGCGATACAGTCTTTGGAGACATCCTAACGGTGCGATGAGAGCGGTTCACCGACAGTACCACATGTGGACGCACAACGGTGGGATTATGGGATTACAGATGCGAGAATAGATATGTCCAAATGTGTCAGTCGCGAAAACGCGTGGGAGTGGGTTGTGGACGCACCTCAGACCAAAGAGGTCAGCTGCATGCTAGATGTCGTCTGAGTTCCACCTTACTTCGAGACAGACGGATCAGCATGGCTTACCGCAGAATCATTAATTGAAGACGAAACTAGTCGAGGCGTAGTGGTATGGCGGTAAGGACTAGGTTAGCCCGTCGCTACATAATAAGTACATGGTGGTATCATATGAATGATAGGGTGACCCATAATCACATTACTGAACGAAATGAAATGAACTGAGAAATGCTCGAGAAATGGGTAAATGAAACTTGACGCATAAGAATGAGATTCTCGCCGTCTCCACTCTGGGCTTAGCGATCTTGATGGCGGATGCGAATAAGATTTGCCGCAAGTCGCTTTGCTTTCTCGCTCGTCATATTACAGCGACTGCATAGTTGTCGTTCCAGCTCCTTCTGGTTAACCTTCGGTAATTTCAATAGAGGGTTGACGATGAACCGCTCCAAGAAACCAGCAAACCATTCGGAAGTGGGAGGCATGCGGTAACGCCCTTTGCTGTCAAACTTGAGCAGGAGAAACTCCAAAGCAAATCTGGCTTCCCCTGCCTGCCTCAGACTTTCTGCCTTTCCGGTGACGCATGCATGCCCGCTGAATTTAAGCTCGGTTGCGCTGATGAACTGCCTGTTCCGAAGCCACCAGTCCTCCATCAAATTCTTTTGGTGCTCCAGACGCGTCACAACAACCGAAATCGGGATTTTCTTTTCGCACAGGACCTCGAAAAACAACCTGTAGTTGCACTGCATGGTATCCGTGATCCGAGAACCAGGTATGCAGAATAAGAGGAGGTCAAGTCCGCCTGTAGCCTTGATTTGTCGGATAAGCTCGTACGTTTTCTCGATAGCATTGAAGTAACTTTCAGTAGTACTGATCGAGGGCTCTCCTAAGCCAACGGTGTCCCAGATGTTGAAGGTTTGCCTCGCTACTCTGAACGTGTACTGTGTGGATTCCAAGGTGCATCCCCAGGTGTCAGAGGATGTGGGGGCAACGTTTTCGCCAGCCATCAAGTTAATGACCGAGCTTTTGCCAACGCCTGCTTCTCCGAAGAGGACGATATTAAAAGAAGAGTCTTCCCCAACACGACCATAACCCTCGGGACGAGGTGGGAGTTCGTTGTCAGAGTGACAGAGTCCCTTTGCAAGTCGGGATGCATCGGCGGCAGCTACCATGCAGCGATTATGGAGCAACTGCTCCAGTTCTTGAATGTTATTCTTCAGCCCTTCGGGGAAAAGGATGGTGGGCAGCCGCTCCAAGAAACCAGAAAACCAAGTGGAAGCGGGTGGCATGGAATGGCGTCTTTCGTGATTAAATTCCAACAAGATATCCACCAAAGCCCCTCGGTACGTCGCTGAATGCGGATGCTCTGGATAGGTGACGCATGCGTGTTCTGTGAATTGAAGACCCCAATGGCAGATGCGGTCCTTGTTCTCGTCCCACCAACCATCCACTTTCCCTTCGTTCTCCGGATGCATTACGACAAGTGCAATCGGAATTTCCCCTTCGCACAGTACGTTGAAGAATAGTCTATAGTTGCAGATCACGGTTGGAATCCGGGAGATACGCCAAGGGATGCAGAATAAAAGGAGGTCAAGTCCGCCTTGTGCCTCGATTTGTTGGATAAGCGCGTACGTCTTCTCAATGGCACCCAGGCAGTCTGCAACAGTACTAAACAAGCAGCCTCTCAAACCAATGGTTTCCCAGATGTTAAAGGTTCTTCCGACTATTTCGAACGTATTGTGTTTGAATTCCAAGGTACATTCCCAACCGTCAGGGAACCCCTTGGCAACATCATTGCCAGCAATCAAGTTGATAACTGAGCTTTTGCCGACGCCTGCTTCTCCAAAGAGGATGATATTGGTGCTCATCCTAATATGACTGTGAAATTGATAAACCCCAGCGGAAGAAATGAGCATACATTTGCACTGTCAGATGAAAACCCTTGTACTAACAAATGCACAGAGGATGTGATAGCTGAGAATAGACATTGAATGAGGGAATGTCAAAGTCAACAGAGTTGCTATGGACTCACCGGTTGCGAAGGGTGGACAAAGGAGAGTGACTCGAGGCGTTTAACCTGGAAGGCCGCCACAACCCAAGGGACCTATATGCGGCAAGTATTCAATATTCGTTATCAGACGCTGGTTACATCACTAGGACACATTGTGGTGTCTCAGCGACAGTATTGAAACAGGGCCCTGATACACGTGCTGGCTGATAACCTTTTCTGGGATTAGAATGGAAGGTCCTAGTAGAAGGTGATTAATTCATTTTCTGAAGACCATCCGTGGAGCAACTAAAACGAGTGGATCCTGGCTCGAAAACAGGTGATCAGGCCTTCAGGCTGCAGCAGGGTCAAGGGTTCAAGGACACGGAAGAGTAAATCACCGGTGAAGTACCTGCAAACCCTGTTCCGCGTTGTTCGTGGCAGAAAAGTTAGAACTTCAGAAGCCCTGAGGCGACATCAGCCATACGGCGCACAATGACACTACCCAACATTCGCCACAGCCAGTTGACGAGCTGGTACTTTTCCGTTTCTATACCTGCTACGCATGTAAATGTTGAGCCAGACGTCAGTCTTGTTCGCCTGGAATCTGGATGTTGCAAGCGACTTCCAAGACTAGAAGATGCACAAGATGGATGAACTAAGCTTTTTGCAACTAAGCGGGGCAATAAACAAACATTCACGAACAAGATCTCACTTATATTAACTTAGGATCAATGGATCTGCCAAATGTATTCGAGTCCTGGCACCATCGGGTACTACGAATCGCATAAATAGTGAGAGCAGGTATAATATACAGTATCATAGCACAGGGTCGTAACAAACAGATACTAGCTTACATGTAAAAATCACGAGAATAAGTGGAAAGGAAAGGGGGGCATGTACGGTGTGATAGTGAACTATGCCACCGTTAAGACGAGGTCCTTTGAGCCACCTACTCCTAAACCATCGCATTAGGGCGAGTGAGGCTCTCTGCGAGCCGTCGAGCGACAGCAGTATGCATCATACAGCGATCACGCAGTATACGTTCCAATTGTTTTCGTTTATCCTTTACTCCTTTTTGGCGGGGGATGAGGCTAGAGGCAAGCCGAGTCAGGAAACCGAGGTTCCACTCTGAAGCGGAGGGCATGATGTAGCGTCCTTCGTGATCATAGTCTAGCAAAAGATGCTCCAACGCACCCCGGCACTCCCTTGCCCTTTCATGCCCCGGCAGTCCTGTAACGCACGCGTGCCCACTGAATTTAAGACCACAGTGGTTGAGGTAGTGCACGTTCCGATCCCACCAGTCATCCATTCTCGTCTCGCCCTCCAGATGAGTCACAACGAGTGAGATCGGAGTGCGTTTTTCGCAGAGCACCTCAAAGAACAACCTGTAGTTGCACAGCATGGTTTGGGAAATCCGCGAACCGCCCCCAGGTATACAGAATAGGAGGAGATCGAGTCCGCCTTCGGCCGTAATCTGTTGAATGAGCGAGTACGTTTTCTCGACGGCACCGAGATAACCAGTGACACTGAAGATAGGCTCCCCCAAACCAACGGTGTCCCAGACGTTGAAAGTTCTCTTCGCTACTTGGAAAGTGTACTGTTTAGACTCCAAGGTGCATCCCCAGCTATCGGAGGACGTCTCGGCAACCTTTTTGCCAGCGATCAGGTTGATAACTGAGCTTTTCCCGACGCCTGCTTCCCCAAAGATGACGATATTGAATGAAGAGTGCATCCTAGTACGACCGAGGTCCTGATTAGATGATCCACAACGAACCGGAGAATTGCGAGGAACCTTTGCACGGTAAAAGGTTCAGTGGTCCAACAGATATTGTGAGGACAATAACAGTGACCAAGAACTATCACAATAAATGAGGGGATGCGGAAGCCAACGTAGTCGCAAGAGACATACTGAATTCAAAAGTTCGACAGTATTGGGACAAAACGGTGCGAATTAGGAATGAAGTCCCTTTATGTGCCAGGTGTTCCGAGCTCAGCACCGAACGTTTTTGACATGCCTGCGTGTTGCGATTTTAATAATGTTGTCGAAAGGAAGTGCAATACCACATGTCAATCCAAATTTGGGCCAGATCAAGATTGGGATGCCTGAAGGATATTAAAATCAAATTCCCTGCCAAAGGTTGAGAAGGCAGTGGCCCTACGGCATGGTGAAGCGGCGCCAAGACGCTGTGTTGGCGCTTATTAGGGTTCCACCTGGAGTCCTGGACCAGGTGGTCAAAGTCACTAGCTTCCTGTAGTTGAGAGAGTAGAAAGCACCGATACACGGCTAATCTTGATGAATAAACGTTTCCACAGACCATGCGGCGGGAGAGCTGGTCACATTAAGACCGCCGCTTATCGATATAGCGCGCGCCTGATTTTATGACTTTGATGAAAGGCGTTACGCTCGAGGCAAGCAGGGCCCAAGATGACCGTCTTGTCATATCACTTGAAGGCAGGCTGTCCGTCTGCCATCGCAGTATCGTGTCATCATACTGTGTGCGACGTGTGTAGTCGGCGGCCATCCGTTACACGCGGCGTTCCTAAACGCTTGTGACTCATGATCTTCTATCAAGCCGTTAACGCGTTTCTTGAGCCAACCTCCAGGACACTTGATATGTTACGTGTGTTGACGATGGATGCATTTTTGAGGTGAAATTGGGGGAAATGGGTAGCGCTGACGTGTCTAGTTTATGTAGTAGATATACATCCACTCTGACCATCCCTATCACGCAAACAGCACTTCTTACAGATCCCGATACTGCGGAGCTCCTACATGACCGTGAGACTGGTGTACCTTGCCTTAAGTATACCATGAGGCTTCCGCGACGCTTGTCCCAGCCTCCTCGTTAACCCATTGGTTCATCCTTGTCCTTAGGGCATTCTTTGCAGCTGACGCCGCTCAGTGACTCAATTTCAGCGTTTCTTCATCCCATTCTGAGTCACCTATTACATTTTCAGCATTTATCGGAGGGTTATCGCTCAGCGGTGCGAAGGTCGCTTCTTTCTGTAGTTTACTTACCTTACAGTCATCTCAAGATGTTCAATATCGTCCTCTTCGGAGAGGCAGGCGTAGGCAAAAGCTCGATTATTAACCTCCTTGCCGGAAAAGAGATTGCCGAGACGTCTACCGGTCCCCTAGGGTGCACTTTGCGATCACGTCAGTATACGTTCACGTTGATGGGGAAAACCTTCAACATCTGGGATACTATTGGTTTGGGCGAGCCCTCCTTCGGCGTCTCTAATGCACTCAGTGCCATCGAAGAGATGTGTATGCTCATACGGCAAATCGAGCAGCAAGGCGGACTTCACCTCCTCTTACATTGCATATGTGCGGGTCGGATTACCCAAGTTATGCTACACAACCATCAGTTATTCTTCGAGGTGCTGTGTGACAAACGAATTCCAATCGCCATCGTAGTGACGCATTTGGAGAATCAGGAATCCATGGAAGGCTGGTGGTATAGAAACAAGGAGCACATCACCCGATGCGGTCTTGAATTTAACGGGCACGCATGCGTCACCGGACTCTCGTACCACCAGAAGGCATCGGAGAGCCGAGCTGCTCTGGAGTCCCTCTTGCTGGATCTTGATCTCGGAGGAAACCGCTGGACCCCTCTCTCTTCCGATTGGGTTTCTGCTTTCTTAGAGAGGCTTTCCAGTTTCACTGGGGAAACATCGAAGGTCAAGCTGAAAAAACTGGAACGATCGCTGCGTAATCGCTGTATAATGGACAGTGTTTCCGCAGATAAACCTAGAGGGAGTCTCACTTCCGTGCTCGGATCTTCATCGAGCGACTCTCGCTCAGCACCTCTGCCGCTTCGTGACCCGCTCGTGGTCCCAACCATCGCTCCACTCCGTTATTCTTCAAACATTTTGTCCAAGTGGTTCAAGCGTACACATTCCTTGCCATTCCAAACACATGATGATGACATTTTGGTATTGTATGCGTTTGAATGCTACTTGATCCACCCATCCCATATACTAACTTGCGCCATATAGTTTGGTTGGCCCTTCTGGAAGTGGAAAGAGTACAGTAAGACCTTTCTTCTTCTAATTTTATCCTGGCTTTGACACGCCATTAGTTCATGAAAGCGGTGACACAAGTTCGCGGTCTTGTCGACACTGGATTAACTCTTCGACCCTCCACGAAGGTAGCAGCGATCAGACTCAAGCTCACAGAAGAAGGACGGATCACTTTGAGAGCCGGAGGACAAAGGAATATCGTATTCGTGGATACGCCTTCATTTTCCACCAATCATGAGGGACTGAAAGCGGTGCGCGAGATGAGCACTTGGTTGAAAAGGTCAAAGTAAGATCTGTTTTACTTGTTGGACATGACTACGACCGAGACAATGCTTCCATTTAGGTTCGAATCTACTTGTTTCGGAACTATTTACCTGCACCGAATTGGGATGAAACCTGACATGGATAGCTCATGTCACATCCAATGGCAACTGGATACCTTTTCCGGTACTTTTCCACTGGATTTGGTTGCTCGTGCTTTTCCCCAGAGATTGCACTGCGTTCTCAGCTGTTACAATGAAATTGATACGACCGAAATACTTCGTCACCGGGAAATGTTCCGGAAACAGCTCAGCGGATTGCGCCCAACGGTCGTGAACGGATGGAGATCGAAGTGGGAAACTTCCATACATCCCAACCTTTTTATGAACGGTGACCCCGAGACCGCTTGGAGAGTCGTAAAGGCACTTTTTCCTTCCCTGTTTGATTTGTAGTACGTTTCGATTCCAACCCCTTGATATCGACGCTCCGACAGAGGTTTCCTTGTATGCTTGTCATCAGCTATATACGTCCATTGTCTATAAATTCCCTGCCCTCGACTCGAATAGTAAGAGTTATAACGATGCTGTCAATTCGCCCTCTGCTAACTTGGTAGGTGTCGTACTAAATCTTTCGACACGATCTTACAGCCGCATGACTTGCAGATACATACGTAGACAGTGCAGAAATCGTAAATAAAACAAGCAGTGGTGAACAATAGCCACTAAACTAGTAGTGTACGTTAGCGTGAGTAGTAAAGGGATTAGCAGCGTGAAGTAGTTGGGTTGTGTAGCAAACGTTGTTTACTGGACGTAAACGTACGCCAAAGAAATTCTACCCGGGATCAATCTTGTTCGCCAGAGCTAGTGAGAATTTCTGCGAGTCGCTGCGCATTAGCGCTACTCATTCCACAGCGTTTGTGTAGCGATAGTTCCAGTTCTTTCCGTTTATCCTTCAATTCTTTCGCTCGAGGGATTCTGGGGAGTCGTTCTAAGAAACCAGAAAACCAAACGGAGGCGGAAGGCATAGGATAGCGCCCTTTTTCATCATAACCTAGCAAGAGCAACTCCAGAGCAAATCGGCCCTCTGCCGCCTTCGCATGCCCTTGTAGTGTTGTCACGCATGCATGTCCGCCGAATTTCAGACCGCCTTTTTTGAGATATTTCTCGTTCCGCTCCCACCACGCTTCCATTTTTTCTTCATCCTCCAGACGCGTCACGACGGCGGCAATCGGAATCTGTTCTTTGGACAGTACTTCATAGAATAGCCTGTAGTTGTGCTGCATGGTCGCAGTAACCCGACAACCGTGCATGCAGAACAGGAGAAGGTCAAGTCCGCCTTGCGCCTCGATCTGTTTGATGAGCGCATACGTCTTTTCAATGGCACCAAGACAATTAGAGACGCTGAAGATAGGTTCTCCCAAACCAATGGTGTCCCAAACGTTGAACCGTCTCCTCGCTACTTGGAACGTATACTGTTTGGATTCCAAGGTACATCCCCAGGCGTCGCGAGATGTATTAGCAACGTTTTTTCCGGCAATCAAGTTGATAACCGAGCTTTTGCCGACTCCCGCTTCTCCAAAGAGGATTACGTTGAGCGGGGAGCACATTCCATCATAAAGATCCTGGGTAGCCAATGAGGGATTGCGGACAAGGGGAGCAAGTGTTTCTGCAAGTTGCTGTGCATCATCGCCACCCATCATACAGCGATCTCGCAGCAGGCGCTCCAATTGACTTCGTTTGGCCTTCTCTGTCTTGGGTGGAGGAATAATGAGAACCCGCAAGCGATCAAGAATCTGAAGAGTATGTGCAAGAGTACTTTGTGGCATGTTGTAGCGCCCATTGGAATCATGGCCTAGCAGGAGGCGTTCCAAAGAATCTCGGCTCTCCGCTGTCTTTGAGTGCTCTGGAAGTCCAGTGACGCATGCATGTCCGCTGAATTTGAGACTGCATTGGGTGATGCGACTCTCGTTTCTAACCCACCACCCTTCCATTCTTTCTTCATCCTCCAGGTGGGTCACAATGACCGCGATAGGAATCCGTTTTTCACATAGCACCTCGAAGAACAATCTATAGTTGCATATCATGGTCCGGGTAATAGAGGAATTCCCTGGTATGCAGAATAATAACAGATCAAGTCCGCCGTGGGCCATGACCTGTTGGATGAGCGTGTACGCTTTCTCAATGGCGCCGAGATAATGCGTCTCGCTTAGAAAGGGCTCTCCCAAGCCGACGGTGTCCCAGAAGTGGAAGGTTCTGTCCCTCACCCGGAACGTGTACTGTTTCGACTCCAAGGTGCATCCCCCGCTATCAAGAGATGTCTCTGCAACCTTTCTGCCGGCAATCAGGTTGATAACTGAGCTTTTTCCGACGCCCGTCTCTCCGAACAGGATGATATTGAAAGAGGAGGGTGTCCTGATTAATCATGAGATCGATGACTCACAGTCAAAAAGCGAAAACGACCTACATAGTAGAGGATACGGGAAAATGTCTGAGGGATGAATGTGAGGGCTGAAAGGTGGGAGATTGAACGGGGAGACTCCCAAGCCATCATAGTCGCAAAAGACGTACCTCTTGCAGAGAATCGACGGACGAGACCTGGGAAGAATCGACGCGCTTCACCTGGAAGGCAGGCACGAACAAGGAGCGTCTATGATATTGCCACATTGAGACCGCATGCTGGTTGCATCACTGTACGTTGTGGCTCCACGGATAGAGTGAAAGGGGATAATACCAGTGCACATGTCAGTTGAGGGTCGGAGATCACTGAAACGCCAGAAACGGTTGTCAATATTAATTTCATTCAGGGATCAGGACTTAGAACGCAGTGCTGCGGCGAAGTGGTCGGAATGAAAGGCCACGCAGCTCTCTCAGAGGCCACGAGGCCCAAAGCTGCAAAGCCTGAGGAACAAGTTCACGTTTTTCGACCTTTACACCCCAAGAGTCAACAATACTAAACCGTAATATAGTATATACCTAACTCAATAGAGTCACGTTGTCTTGAATCCGAGACGGACGAGTATTTTGACATTGACGGCGCTGGTTATCAATGTAGCGCACGCCTGCGTTTATTGGTGATGGGAAACCCAAGGCAAGGCAGCAATGATTCCATTAAAACCAAATACACCGTAACGATAAGCACCCGTAGACTCCAACCATGGTGTGATTTCATGCTCAGTACTTATCGAACGACTATACCCGATGAACCAATACAACAGTCTCCACCCTCCACCTCAAGGACATCGTTCCGCAGTTTAGGACGACCACGCTCTCCGTGAGCTCCCTACGCCAACCAGAGTGACTCGTTCTTCGCAAGAGTAGTGCCAAGTAATGTGTTCCTGCGCGAAGTTTCCCATGATGTTGTCCATCTGGTTCGTGATTGACCACCCCAAGAGCAAACTCTGGGTCCGACCTGGCAAACCGTAAGCTGAGCGTGTTCGTTGGGAGGGACGCTGAGGCGTGTCCAAGGGGAAAGGCTCGTCGGCCAGCGACGAGAACATAGTATAAGATAGCGACATTACATCCACCATTCAAGCTGTCAGTCCTGATGTGATACTTGTGAATGAGTTTACCACGGTGCTAAATGACCGCCAAAGTCCGTTGGCTGTAGGATACTTGATCTAGCTCGCAGGAGTGCCTGGTCTATAAAGTGTCTATTGAACTGTACATTGTTTAGCGGTATTTGCCGATGGGTCCGAACGCACCGCAGACTATCTGAAGGCCTCACCGCTGCTAATTCCAAATTCAGAGTGGCTTTGCAAGACAACAAGGTTCGTGTCCCTGGTGTACGTGTTCTGAAGCCGGGCACCTTTTGCAGTGTTTCGTCAGTGGAAGGCAAGATGAGCATGGGACCTAGGCAAGTGAAGGTCCCTACTGTCCTGGTGGATGAGACTTCTA
>JBBPMS010000242.1:0-18622 GCA_038090435.1 Phylloporus scabripes | reverse complement strand
GGTTCGTGTCCCTGGTGTACGTGTTCTGAAGCCGGGCACCTTTTGCAGTGTTTCGTCAGTGGAAGGCAAGATGAGCATGGGACCTAGGCAAGTGAAGGTCCCTACTGTCCTGGTGGATGAGACTTCTAGGAAGTGGATCCTGGAGAGGGTGGCGGGAGAATTTGGCAGTCCATCAGATGATAGTAAGTGATTCCCTGGTTCACTTTCTATCATATTTGTTTCCGGATGGAGGTTATCTGTCCCATTGTTAAGAACCGTTCTCCTTTGACGAGGACGATTCCGGATTGCAAAAGCGAATGGTTATGGGTCAAAATGATGTCAGTTCAGCGAGAGTGCTCCTCCCGGCAATACGTCTGCATTGATGACGTCAAATTTGGTTAGAGGATACATTGAAAGTTGCACTGCGTGTACGGATTTTTAGAAAGCGCCTTGTCCACACTCACAGCCACAATTTTCTCCAGATATCGCTCATGTGGCAGCTGTAAATAAGGCACTCACCAGATTTGTAGTTTCTCCCAAGGTGGATTTCGACAGCCAGGTTGCGTAACCTGCGTCCTCTCATATACTTGTATGATCGAAATCTTCCACGCCCCTTCGACCAGAGCAAAACTTTGTTCCAGAATAGTGGACTTCGAAATGTGGTTTCAAAGACGTGAGTGCTTCGGACTAAATATCAGAAAGCCCCAGAGACGTGAGGTGTAAGATTGGTGTGGACATATGTAGACAGAGCTGAAATCATAAACGAAACAAAGTATGTACACACATAGTTTGGGTGGCATACTTGGCAAATGCTGCCAACTAAAGGGGCTAATGAACAAACGTACACGAACAAGATCTGAATATTCAGGATTCCGGATGCTGAGATCCAACACCAACAATTCCATGGATGCGAGAACTGGCAAGGTGACGCACGTCAGGACGCTAATAAATATGTGACTTTAGCTCACCTTCAATCTAGTCTCCATGAAAATAAGCGTTTCAACCACGGCAGCTTCAACTGTTGCACCTGACGCAATTTGTCGTCTATCTGCGCCCGCAGATCACTATATTCTGTTTGGAGCTCCTGCACTACCTTGGGGTCCAATGCCGTTTTCTTTTCTTTTTCAATCCTCCGTAAAAGTTCCGACTGCTTCTCGACGAGCGTCTCCAGCTGAGAGTACAGTTGCTGTCCGGCTGCAGTCTCTTTCAGTTCCATTTTTAGCTCGGCGATTTCGTCTTGAATCAACAACACATTTCCATGAGACTCCTGTTTAACGATGTATCGAATAAAATGAACAAATACTCCTGCCTGATGTTGGACTCACTGTACTCGTTCCAGAGTGTTTTGGGCCCATGGCACTTGGGAAGATTGAGTTAGACACTTCGCCAACCAGACTGTTGTCACATACGCCACCAAGACATCATCCGCTTCATGACCCCTTGTATTCACTACCTCAGATTCTTCGGCAGCCTGGATGGATCCTCGTCGTACTGCCTCTCGCCCTATAAGAGTTAACTCCTCCGCGTTTCCTGATTGTGGGGAGGGTCCCTGTCTGTCGACCAGTGGCTGAGATGTTGTTATACTTCCGTGGGCGACATCGTACCTCTGTGACCTTTGTTGCGGATGCGAAGACGGTGCTTGTTCAGGTAGATGCTGAGGTGCTGATGTTCCTCCACAGACGGTATCGTTTCGCAGTGCGTCCTCTTGCATATGTGAGGATGGTTCTTGTCGGTTTTCGACGGGTGGCGGTGCTCCTCCATATCTCTGCGACTTTTCCTGCGAATGTGAAGACGGTCCTTGGGGTTGAGGTGTCGATATTCTTCTCTGGGAGATGCCGTATCTCTGTGGTTCCTCTTGCGAATACGAAGAGGGCCCTCGTCTGATTTCGATAGGGTGTGGCTGACGTGGCGATGTTCCATACTCAGAGAGGATCTGTTGGGATGTTGAATCAATATGTACTGGGGGATCAATGACAAGAAACGTTACTATTTGTCGGACGAGCATCCTCGGAGAGTCATCGTCGTGCCTGCAGCGAGCTACCTGTGCCCCCCGGGAGATCATCGTCTTCCAATATGTCGCCTTGAGCTCATCCAACCTTCTCTCACCAACACACAACATAACGTCATCCCACATTGTCGTAGTTAGATACGCCCTGTCGAGCACGCTCCACCCATGCAGCCGTTGGAATACTCGAAGGGTTCTGAGCGATGAGCCTGCCACACGATTGTCTGTTATGCGGTGGAGTTACAAAATTCCAGAGAGTGGCTTTCTCCTCTTGTAACTGATGACGAGAAAAAACTCGGAGATGAGAAACAAGACTGGGATAGTAAACAGCGTGCGTTACCTTGAGGCGAGCCACTCAGAGATCAGTCTTGGGATGTCAGGGTCAGACTCAGACGTGTCATCGAAGCCCGGTGTGTCCAACAGGACGACATGTCGCCCGCTCTCTTGGTCCCTGAATTTGACCGCGCTGACTTTGGTGGTAAACGATCCCAAGCCATGGCCTACAGCCCCGGTACAACATCTGCCCGCAGCACATACGATCTGAGGGCGGTATGAATGAAGAAACAACGCAACGTGCTGTTTGTCTCACCGTGCTCTTTCCGGAACCTGTTGGACCCATGACACTTTGGGATACCGAGTCAGATGATTCACTATCAAGACGATTATTACTTACGCTATCACGATGTCATCAGCCGCCTGGCCTTTTGTATCCACTATCTCAGGCTCTTCGGCACCCCGAAGGGATCCTGGCCGAATCTTCTGCGTATGTCTCACTATGTCTGATAAATGGACAGAGGTTCCAGTTGCGGTGGGCTGCTGGGGCAGCGGTGTTCCTCCATCATGCCTCCTCCCCAATCTGCTTGAGAGGACCTGATGGGAGTTGAGTAAACATGTGTCTACTAGCGAGAATGATGACAACAGACGTTGCCGAGTGTGTGCATTTTCTGCGCCGGAGCTTCGCCTACCGTTGTTGCTACTGAAGATGTGTCTCGGAGAACGAATAACGAGGGGGCGTCACCTGCAGGTGCTACTAACAAAGAGAATTGAGTGGGTCCGAAAGGGAGGCAAGATAGACAGGGATGCCGTGAGGGATACTGGGGTTACACATCCCCTTCTTGCATGTTTTATGGATTAATGGCGCCGCGCCACAAATCTGGATATGGCTTCGGAGACTGGAAGAATATAGGAGTGAATAGAGTTGCCAGCTGATCGAAGATAGTAATAACGCCAAAAGACGCAGTAAGGCCACAGCAGACATGAGGCTGCCTCGAGTACTACTATCATGGACGGTGTCTGGCAAAATGTTCACGTGAGCAAAAAAAAAAAAGGAAACAGGATCAATGGATCGCTTGCGGGCGTACTTCGGCATGCATCCTCCTCCGATTTCCATTTTTTCGATATGAGCGACACTTATTTAGTAGCGTCGTGGCAACCCGGATCCGGTCGTCTAAGATGAATCCTGCGGGAAGAACGGTAATCAAGGTTTGACTATTCGGCAAAAATATAAGATAAGCCTGATGAAACGGCTGATTCCTGCCACAGCGAGTGCCAGATAGAATTTCGGCAACAGCCGATCAAAGGTAGCAATGATGAAGGGTGTGGTTAGGTCACGGCGGACGTGAGGCTGCATTAATATCAATTCCCCTGCCAAAGGATCACAAGGCAGTCTCCCTACAATGCGGTGGCGCAGTGACAAAAGCGTTGCTGTGGGGTTGCTTTTCAGGGTCCACCGTTGAAGTCACTGCATCCTCGTAGTCAGAAGAGTTGACAGCGCTGATATACGTTAAACCCAATATAAACTGTTCAGAGACCATCGAGCGGGAGAGATGATCACACTTAGACTGCTGCTTATCAATATTGCGCACGGTCGATTTGATGACTTTGATGAAACGTGTTATGCTTGAGGCAAGCAGGGTCCAAGACGGCTCGCAACACAACCTCATGCATTGTGTACAAATGACACCACAGAAGGTCCCAACGATGAGCGCCAGTAAGCAAGGCCGCAGGCCCTGATCCATGTTTCATTCCGCTTATCGCAGATCACCATGGCCTATAGGTGCGCACTGTCTTTCATCAGGATCGATGATCTGGGCTGTTTGGATCTAGGCGGTGCGCAGTTGGAGAATCAGAACAGCATCGAAAGACGCATTACTATGAATAGGTGGGGGCGGTTGCGACGTGGTCACGGAATGGAATCTGATATCCAGTGGAGAACACATCCAGGACGGGTGATGAATATTCATCAAACGACTACACCCGATGAGCCAATACAACAGTCTCCACCCTCCGCCTCAAGGACACCGTTCCGCAGTTTAGGACGACCACGCTCTCCGTGAGCTCCCTACGCCAACCAGAGCGACCCATTCTTCGCAAGAGTAGTGCCAAGTAATGTGTTCCCGCGCGAAGTCTCCCATGATGTTGTCCATCTGGTTCGTGATTGACCACCCCAAGAGCAAACTCTGGGTCCGACCTGGCAAACCGTAAGCTGAGCGTGTTCGTCGGGAGGGACGCTGAGGCGTGTCCAAGGGGAAAGGCTCGTCGGCCAGCGACGAGAACATACATGTCGCATGGGCTAATGGATTCTGAACCAACTATAGGGACAATCAACAGGCGTACAAGTAACCCGGTCTTGATGACCGAAAAGGACGATGGATCCCCAGTAACGTGTGCCGGTGCAGCGTTAAACCCAGATAGTTTGAGAGCGTTCGCCCTCGAGGAGTCTAGGACATAACAACCTGGTGAGCTCGGGAGCGCTGCGGAATGTATGGAAGGGGTTCCAGTCCAGGCAAGGAAACCGGGATCCCAACACCTCTCAGAAATGACCTCCAATAACCTGTGAAATGCCCAAGCCCCCTCGCCGTACGCGACTGGCATAGTGACACTGAAGATCCCGATAAGCGCATATGCGATGTCCTCGGTTCTAGTGGTCTTCCGCTTCGACATCCAGGTCATTTTCTCAGATATCCTATCGCAAGAAGGGCGGAAGGAGCGGAGATCTTGATCAGGTATTCCAGTGACGCGAGCGATGTGCTGTCGAAGAATGTGGGAGTCTTTATCGTTGCTGGCAGGATCATCCGAGCAAATTGGTTTCCAATCTTTTCCGTAAAACTTCATTCGCGTTGGTGCCAGCAGTTCCTGCAAGGTCCACCCTCTGGTAAACCATGGCTCGGATAGGAAGTCGTCGAAAGAGGTAGACTTTGCGAGATGGACGATGCATACTTCGGCATCCCTGTACCACCCATACATGGATCGAATTGCTTCTTCGAGCTCAGCGCTGCTTTCTTTGTTGATACAACACGTATCCGACCAGGCGTAGGCACAGTTATATTCTGACCTTGCTTTCTCGCAGAATTGCAATAGTTTCTGATATCCTGCCTGGTGCGACTCTGGTGCGACTCTTCTCGCGTCCCCGTCGCCCAAGAACTGGCGGAAATAAGGCTCTCCAGAACCCCATCTATGCGAAAAGATCGCATACTTGACGAGTTCTCGAACTTGTTTCTAGACAAAAGGGAGTGAGGTCTCGAATAACGACGGAGCCAACAGCAAGTTATACCTGACACCATGCATTGAGATGGGAATGGGAGACCTGCAACGTATCCGTTACAATAGAGTCTATTCTCTGAGAGACACTGAATCGGTTGGAATCCCAAAAATCGTTCCGTGCAACCAGCGACATGTCAGCGACATGGATGAGATGGGTGGGGAGATTATTGTGGACATAGTGCTCGCAGGCATCGAGAAGCCGCTCTCGAATGGCGTTGGCTTCAAGTTGCTCCATGCCGCAGTTCAAAAAATGAATGCGTCGACGGCGAAGGCCCGGGGGAAAACTTGCAGAACTAGCTCAGTAGCTGGCAAGCGCAAGGCGGCAGGTCGTCGCTTCGAACACGGTATGCATGGAACTGATCGAGGCTGGACCCGCCAAAGTTTGCAGTGCGCACCGGGCACGTGACCGGCCCGGTTCGTCTCGCAGCTTGTCGATGTCCTATTGGCGTGCACGTCCCAGAATCCCAACGTTGGCCTACTCTTCCTATTATCCAACGAGTCCCTTCTCTCTCAATCCCATTTTTCACTGACATCCCGGAGCCACCGTCTAGTGGACGGCCATTGCACGTCCCCAAGCCCGAAGCCACGACGTGACATACACCGAAACGATGATGTGACAGTCCACGCGACGACACAGCGATGGCGAACGCGACAAAAGACATGGGCAAGCACTTTGGGTGATGCGAGAGGGTAATGGCGCACGAGCGAGCACGCACATGCAAAGAAATATCACCCCATCTTCGTTCACGCAGGCGCTATTGGGTGAAAGCTTCAATTGCGAGTGATGTAATATCATCACACATCAACGATGAAGACATTTCACTAGTCTGGTGACCAAACTTGTCCATGGGGTTTGTAGTAAGTGGAGGTGTAAACCGTCGATATAAAACCGACCGATGCAAACTAGACAAGCATAAATTGCGGACTGAGAAGTATACTTTGGAAATGGGCAAAAGAAACTTGACGCATAAAAATGAGATTCTCGCCGTCTCCACTCTGGGCTTAGCGGTCTTCATTGCAAATGCGAATAATGTTTTCCGAAAGTCGCTTTGCTCTATTACGATCCATGTTGCACCGATTGCGCAGCAGTCGCTCCAGTTCTTTCCGAGACTGCTTAACCTTCAGTAATTTCGACAGGCTCAGAGGAATACTATTGGAGAGTCGCTCCAAGAAACCAGCAAACCAATCGGGAGCAGGGGGCATGAGGAAGCGTCCTTTGGCGTCAAACTTCATCAAGAGTGACTCCAAAGCAAATCTGCCCTCCCCTGCCTTTCTTGGATCATCTACCAGTCCGGTGACGCATGCATGCCCGTTGAATTTAAGGTCGCTTTTGCTGAACTCTTCCTTGTTCCGCACCCACCAGTCCTCCATTAAATTCTGTTCACGCTCCAGGCGCGTCACAACAACTGAAATCGGGATCTGTTTTTCGCACAGCACCTCGAAAAACAACCTATAGTTGCACTCCATGGTAGCCGTAATCCGAGATCCAGGTATGCAGAATACCAGAAGGTCGAGCCCGCCCTGGGCTTCAATCTGCTGGATGAGAGTGTACGGTGTCCCAAACATTATAGGTCCTTTTCGCTATCTGGAATGAGTGCCGTTCGGCACTCATGGTACATCCCGCAGCATCAGGGGACGTTTTGGCGACTTCTCCACCAGCAATCAAATTGACAATTGAGCTTTTGCCGACACCTGTTTCTCCGAAGAGGACGATATTGAAAGGAGAGCTGTCCCCAGTACGACATTCGAATCGATAACCCTCAGATGAAGGTGAGAGTCCGCTGATAGAGTCACTGAACTTCTTTGCAAGTTTCCTTGCATCGGCGCCGGCCAGCATGCCACGATCACAGAGCAACTGTTCTAGTTTACGAGGATTATTCTTCAATTCTTCGGGGCAAGGGATAATGTGAAGCCGCTCCAAGAAACCGGAAAACCAGTCGAAGTCAGGTGACATGGGGTGGTTGTGATATTCCAGCAAGAGATCCACCAAGGCCTCCCGGTGCTCCGCTGAATGTGGATGTACTGTAGAGGTAACGCATGCGTGTTTGCTGAAGTAAAGACCCCAAGTGGAGATGCAGTCCTCATTCCGACTCCACCAATCTTCCGCTCCACTCTCTGAATGCGTCACGATGAGTGCAATCGGAACCTGCCCGTTGCACAGCACATTGAAGAATAGCCTATAGTTGGCGACCATGGGTGGAAGCCGCGATAGACTTCCAGGGATACAGAATAAAAGGAGGTGAAGTCCGTCTTGTGCATGTGTCTTGATCTGTTGAATAAGTGCGTATGTATTCTTGATGGCACCCAGGCAATCCGCAACGGTACCGAACAAGCACCTTTCCAAACCAATAGTTTCCCAGATATTAAAGGTTCTTCCAACCACCTCGAACCTATAGTGTTTGGATTCCAAGGCACATCCCCAACCGTCGGAGGATATCTTGGCAACGTCTTTGCCAGCAATCAAGTTGATGACCGAGCTTTTGCCGACGCCAGCTGCTCCAAAAAGGATGATATTGGTGCTTGTCCTAATATGACTGTGAGATTGAGATACCACAGCGGGAGAAATGAGCATACATTCGCAGTGTCAGATGAAAAGCTCTGTAACAAATGCTGAGGATATACGATAGCCAGATACGATAGCTAAGAATGGATATTGAACGAGGGAAAGCCAACGTCAACAGTCACTGTGGACCTACGTGTTGCGAAGAGTGGACAAAGGACAATGACTCAGGGAGTTGCCTGGAAGGCCGCCACCACCGAGGCACCTATATGCGGCAGACATTCAATATCATTATCAGACGCTGGTTACATCACTAGGGCATGTTGCAGTCTCAGCACAGCCTTGAGACAGGGCCGTGACACTACATGCCAGTTGATAGCCCATTCAGGGATTCGGGTGAAAGGTCTTAGTACAACGTGATTAATTCATGTTCTGAAGACCGTCAGCAGAGCAATTAAAATGAGGTGCTGAGTCCGATCGGTTCCGAGTGGATCCTCTAAACGAAGGATTCAAAGACGGGTGATCTGGCCTTCAGGCTGTAGTGGGGTCAGGGGTTCAAGGATATGAAAAAGTGATTCGCTGAGGAAGTACCCGCAAACCCTAATCCGCATTGTTTGTAGCAGAAAAGCTAGGACTTGAGAAGCCACGGGCTGGGGGACTTCCGTTTCCGTGCCTGTCACGTATATGTGAACGATGAGCCAGGCGCCATTCGCCCAGAATCCGGATGTTGCGGATAACTTCCAGAAGATGCATAGAACAAATAAGGTGGGAGACGGCAAGGCCGGACGAGCAGATCCGTGCGCGTGAATGCGCCAGACGCACAAGAGGGGGGTAGGAGGACGAGGATAAGCGTACTCCGGGTGGAACAAGTGTGTGTGGCCATCGCTGTGTGGCGGTTTCGATGCGGGATACTGTAGAGGGTGAGGGCATGGGAGGGTCGCCGAGCGGGATAGATAAGGCAAGTCACGGTCTGCGGCGCGTCCATGTGGAAGACGGGGCGTGGTGCGGGCAGGACAAGCAGGCGCAAGGCGAGCGGATGAGTGGGCGTTCGCGTTGTTGTGCATCGGCAGGGGAAGATGCTGGCGGGCGGACATGTGATCAAGTAGCTCTGCAATGGCAAAGGCCTTGTTAGACGCAGAGGGCTGCGGGATGGTAAGATAACACGTACGAATGAGAAACGGGGCAGCTGGATCTAAGCGGCGAGCTGAAAAACTCGCGAATTGGGATGAATAATGTTCTCTTCCACGAACCACAGTGGGTACGAATTGCATGGATAGAGAGAGCTCGTAGTATGTAGACACGGGCGCAGCGCAACGAACTCTAACTTGAAAAAATCACGAGAGTTAACGCTAGAACTTGGAAAGGGACCGGAAACGCATGTACAGTGGGATGGAGATGTCGACGACGGGATCCCTTGAGCTGCCTACTGCTAGGCCGTCGCAGAGTCAGGGCGAGTAGGGCTCCTTCAAACGTGCGCCGAGGTACATCCCCAAGCATCGCGAGATGTATTGGGAACATGTTTTCTGGAAATCAAGTAGATCACTGATCATATTGAAAGAGGGGTGTCACAAGATAATCGTGAGGTCGATGATCCATAGTGAGGAATGAAAATGACCTGCATTGTTAAGGATACGATAGTTTCCGGTAAAGGGCTGAGTACAAGGACTTACGAGACCTGGGAGGTTGGTACCAACGAGAATGTGCCATCACTGCACGCTGATAGTATACTCAAAGGCTATTGACCACATCATCGCTATTTCAAACTCCGCATACCAGTCAATGATCGTCGATGGTCTCATTTGGGTCTTCGTAGGTCCTCCATGAGGCCAGCAGCTGGCGTTCGTGTGCCGCCCTGGGTTCCAGGGGTCGTCCACTTCCCTCTCAACTCACACAGCAACTTGCTCAGCTTCTCAACATGCCCTCCAAAGAACCGTACCGCGGTCGGTCTCGCAAGCTAGTCCTTGCCTTCGATGTCGGTACCACATATAGCGGGGTCTCTTACTGCATACTCGACCCTGGCGAGGTTCCAAAGGTTCTTGGTGTCTCTAGGCGAGCAAGACGTTGTGCCGGCGTGGGTGTGACTAACGACCATTTCACTCAGATATCCCGCACAAGAGCATGTCGGAGGGGATAATAAGATCCCATCCATTCTGTACTATGACCGTCAAGGCTCTGTCAAGGCTGTGGGCGCAGAGGTATTACAACAGCACATCATTGACCAAGCAGAAGAAGAGAGCTGGCTGAAGCTTGAGTGGTGCGTGCCACAATGGATCATTTTCCATCGTGTCCTTGTTCACCCCAGTGTTGTTAGGTGGAAACTTCATTTGCGAACGAAGCATCTAGCATCGTCACACATCAAAGACGAAGACATTCCACCCCTTCCCCAGGGTAAAAGCGCCGTTCAGGTTCTCGCAGACTTTATGCAATATCTTTTCACTTGTGCCCGCAACTACATCATCGAATCTCATGCGAGCGGTGCTTCCATGTGGAGGTCTTTGGAAACCAACATTGAATTCATTCTCACCCATCCGAATGGTTGGGAAGGGCCCCAACAGCAGCAAATTCGTCGTGCCGCCGAACTCGCAGGGTTGATTCCTAGTGGCGACGAGCACGCCGATCGGATTCATCTATTAACCGAGGGGGAAGCGAGCCTTCATTTCTGCGTCACCCATGTCTTGGCTTCAGACTCGCTCTCTAGTCTCCCTATCGTTCAGTCTGACGGCTTTCAAGAGGAGATCCCAGAGGAGTCAGATCGTCAAGGGATCATTGTTATTGACGCTGGGGGTGGCACGATTGATTTGAGTGCATACTCTGTAAAACTGTCTCCCCCGAGGGAATTCAAGGAGATTGCACCTGCAGAATGTAACGTGTTCCGGGACTCATGTAAACCCCCTTTGATTTGTCGTCCTGATAGGTCGGCTTCAGGGCTCCGTCTTTGTCACGCAAAGAGCCCACACGTTCCTCAAAGGTATATAATTGTTTTTTTGTGACCTTCGTCTGATCACATTCTGCAATAGCTAAACTTGCCAACTCGCGATATGGATCACCCGATATCGTCCAATCAATGAAAGAGATATTCGACAAGACTACGAAATTAAGGTTCCGCGATGCCAACGACCCGCAATACATCAAATTCGGTACTGTTCGTGACAAGGACCCTCAGTATGATATTCGCTCGGGCCAGCTCAAATTGGCAGGGTCAGCAAACTCTTATCTGAATGTTCTCTACTGACTTTTGAACTTTATAGAGAGAACGTCGCAGGATTCTTTGAGCCTTCAGTAGAGGCAATTGCCGATGCGTTTGAGAAGCAGCGGCGAGCAGCAACAAGGTTGCAGATCCAAATCAAGGTGAGATTGACTCCGGCGCTGTGATGTATACGTCGTATAATCGTACTCTATAGCATGCGTTCTTGGTTGGCGGTTATGCGGCAAGCGATTTCTTGTATCGCCGTCTTCAGCAACATTCAATATTCTCGGATGTACATCTATGCAGACCTTCGAGTCACACGTACGCCTGGTCTCAGTAAAATCGATTTGCGCTCATTGCCTCTTTAGTAACAAGGCCGTCGCGGACGGCGCTGTGTTGTCCTACGTTGATCCGCTTGTTACTTCACGAACTTCGAGGCTCACGTATGGTATAGAATGCTATATACCGTACCTCGCTTCTCGTGCTGATCACCGAGAGAGAGAGAGAACACGATTCACTGATGCTTCGGGGGCCGTCGCACTACCAAACGCATTCCAATCGATATTGACAAAGGTCTGTGCTGGTCATTGGTTCATGAACATACTTGATCTACTTAATACTAGGGAGTTCAAGCTTCTGAGCAACAAGAATTTCGCCAGCCATTCCTTAGGACCCGGTATTCGCGTTCGGAGCTGACTGAAGTAAAAGAATCCATCCTTGCATACAGGGGTGATCTTCCTGATCCGCGTTGGGTGGACAAGGAACCCGGTAATATCTTGTCGCAAAACTCTCTTGCGCATCGCTAACGTTGGTCTCATATACCAGCATCCTTTACCCCGATGTGCAGTGTAATTGCCGACACTTCTGAAATTGCCCGCTCTCTACACGCGCAGAAAGCTCCTGGAAGGAGCGATTATTATCGTCTGGATTTTGATGTCGTCCTCCTCTTTGGTTTGACAGAGTTGAAAGCACAGATTAGCTGGAAGGACGGGGTACGTCTTATCCTGCTCATCACAGGCTGTGTCGTTAACGTGGTAACTTAGGATGTCGAGAAGAGGTATGGCGCAATTACAGTAGAGCTGGCTGATGCATGCTGCTGACCTTAAAATGCCAACAGAAGTCCGGCTTCGATCGTGTACGATGACTAGCAAGCCTCTCACCGCTGGGTGACGTGATGTCTTTTCCTTGTATTTGCTTCGGGACATGCGATTGATCGCCCTGTGAATATCGATACGGAATCTTGTATGATACACCATAGCCTTCGTCAGTGAACGTTTGAACCATATGTAAGTACTTGAAGGAATGTTGTCTGCTCGGTTTTCTTGGGCATTCTAATCTTTCTAGATTCGGAACCTTTGTTCGAGATGCCTAGATATTGATTCACCCTTTGGGCTGTGCACATCGAGCAAATCTAGTGAAGAGGCGTCCCACGCACAGTCGAAGGCTGACGGCTACAGACCAAGATCCAGCCGAAATATGCTGTGCTGCTGCAAGTGACACTAAGTAGTACTAGTACTCATTGTTCGCTGGCAGGGAACAGCGCCCAACAGCGCTGACACAGCCCTACATTGATATATGATACACGCCTCACTGGCAGCGTGGTTCAACCTCAGTTGGTATTATCGATTGATAAATAAGACTCAATGATATGTCCCCTTGCTATATCACCATGTCCTCGACCCAAGCCCTCCAACAGCTTCTCCCGTTTCTCACCTCAGAGCTCCGACCAACTGTGATCGAACAAACAGACTCAGTACTGTTGAAGATCGTTCGGGCTAACTTGCACACCCAATATGCGGCCAAGACCCCGCTTCTAGCTGAATTTCGCGACGCCATCTCAGCTCGTGGTTCCCCTTCCGACACCGAGCTTGTGCACGATTTTCGACGCTCTGTCCCTCTTAGTGATTATGATGCGTACAAACCATTCATGCGCGCATTCAGTACCTCCCCCTGCAAGGAGGCTGAGCTTAAGAACCTTTTCGCGCCTGGCCTACCTTATTTCCTGTTTGTCTCAAGTGCAACCTCCGGAAAGGAACCCAAGATCTTCTCGAAATACAACTCTCGCCTCCCTTCTGCAATCCCTGGCGATGAAGTGGGGGCTGCAATATTCTTCCAAGGCTACCGCGAGCTGAAATACGTAGAACGGGAACCTGGTCAAATAGTGAAAAAAATCCCGGTCTCCACCGCAACATCTGGCATGATACGCGCGATGCTAGGACGGACTAATGTTGATGAAGATGACGACCGGTTGCCCGTGATTGGTGGGTGAAGAACATGCCTGCTTTGCACTTGCTGTAGTTGACCATTCCAACAGTTCCTGGTTTCGTTGCACCCTTTGCAGCGTCCATGATCGCCCACCATAAATCTTTTCTGATGATACATGCACTCTTCACTCTCGCATGTAGGGACATTAATCGTTTGATGATCACATTCTCGACGCTATTCTACGATCTGGTGCGATACATTGACGAGGACTGGGATCTGTTTCTGTCCTCGATCAAGAATGGTACGGTACCTGATCTGCCGGGCGTGGGCAAACTGCACTCTCATTTGCAAGTAAGTTATGTTTCGGTCAATGTGTGAGAGAAGGAATCTATGCTTGAGCAGGTAAACTTCCATGCGAATCCAGATCGTGCTGCAGAGCTCTGTGAAATCGGCCCTCCATCCTCGTGCGAAGGATGGGCCGCACGTGTTTGGCCGAAACTGAAAAGAATACAATTTGGATGTAGTGGTCCGTTTGCTAGCGTGGTTCCGCAGGTAAGAATACTCTGCCCTTTTCAGTGTTATGATAATGACTTTGCATAATGTAGGTGAAATCCATCGTCGGACCAACCGTTGTCATTCACGCAAATGGTTATACATGCTCGGAATCGGCCATCGGCATTCCCTATCAACCGGATGATCTTCACAGATTCGTTCTTCAAAGCGGTGATCTTGTGGAATTTTTGGACGTGACTGCTGAGGAATCCCACCAAAGCCTCCTTCAAGCGGTGAGTCCCACAATCGTTTCTTCATTTGGTTGATGTCAAATGTTCTTTGATTCGTCTTTCAAGTGGGAGCTAGAGACGGGCAAGCAATATGAAGTTGTGTTGACTACAAGGGATGGCTTGTGGCGTTACCGACTTGGCGATGTCATCGATGTCGTCGGTTTTCATGCCAACAATGGATTCCCCGTATTTGTGCTTTCAGGAAGACGAAGGTGTGTTCGCTCCTTTCCCGTGCGCGAGCACTCTGAAAGAACACGAGATTGTAGCCTCGCGATCCGTTTGGCACCTGTATTAATATCCGACAGTGATATCATATCCGTCATTCAAGCTGTTGATTCAGATATCATACAGATAAATGAATTCACCACGCTGCCCGACGACCGTCAAAGCACGCCAACTGTGGGATACTTGATCGAGCTTGCTGGAGAACCCGGTTTGTCCATCAAACTTTTATTGGACCATACATTGTGTAACGATGTCCAACCAATAGGACCGAACGCGCACCTTGTGCCGCAGAGGTTACTGGAAGGCCTCACCGCTGCTAATGCCAGATTTCAAGCGGTTCTGGAGGATGCAGAGGTTCGTATCCCTAGTGTACGCATCCTGAGCTCGGGGACCTTTGCGGCGTTTCGTCAGTGGAAGGCAGAGAAGATGAACACTGGACCTGGGCAAGTGAAGGTCCCTGCTGTCCTGATGGATGATGCTTCTAGGAAATGGATCCTGGAGAGGGTGGTAGGAGAACTTTAACTTGGCAGTCCGTTTGATACTCTCCTGGGCCCCATAGACAACCATGTGCTCAGCAATATAAATCGAATCAGTCGGAGATGAAATATGATATCAATCGGTGCCTCCGGAATGAAGAGCACAACTTAGCCGTCGGAGCAAGTCAACAAGGAAAGTGCTTACTCGCCAGAGTGGAATTAGACACGTCAATGGTTAATGCTGGACGCCTTGTCGAAACCGTCCGACAGGAGGGCCTTTGATAATCATCGTTTTAGTATGCAGTGACCTTTTCGTGGCCGCCAACATTGGTTCCGGAAATGTGGTCAGTCTCACTTCAAGCATGCCACTGAGGGTAAGTAATAGACACTACCAATTCAGCAGGTACCTGGCATATGTACAATATACTTACGTCTCAGGTAACAGGTTAGCAGGTCCACTTCCCTCATCCAGGCTGTCGTGCACTATGCTTACGTCTCAAGTTGACTAGTTGGGCAGCCTTTTTCAATGTCCTGATTGATAAATAAGACCCCCAGGTCAGTTCCTTTGCTATATCGCCATGTCTCAGCTTCTCCCATTTCTGACCCCAGAGCTCCGACCAACCGTGATTCAGAGAACAGAGTCAGCATTGTTGAAGATCGTTCGGGCCAACTTGAACACCCAATATGCGTCCAAGACCCCACTTCTAGCTGAATTTCGCCACACCATCTCAGCCCGTGGTTCCGCATCGGATGTCGAGCTCATGCAAGATTTTCGACGCTCCGTCCCTCTCAGTGATTACGATGCGTACAAGCCATTCATGACCGCATTCGACGCATGCCCTTGCAAGGAGGCTGAGCTCAAGAACCTTTTCGCGCCGGGTCTACCTTTTCTCCTGGCTATCTCCAGTTCAACCTCTGGAAAAGAACCCAAGATCTTCCCGAAATACAACTTTCCCCCCCCTCCTGCATTCTCTGGCGATCGACTAGCGGCCGTAGTATTCTTTTTTGGCTACCGCGAGCTAAAATACGTAGAACGGGAACCTGGTCAAATAGCGAACAAGATTCCGGTCTCCACTGGATCATCTAGCATAAGATACGCGATACTAGATTGGACTAATATCGATGAAGATGACGACCGGCTGCCTGTAATTGGTGGGTGAAGAACGTGCCTGCTTTGCACTTGTAACTGACCATTTCAATAGCTCCCGGTTTCGTTGCACCCTTTGCAGCGTCCATGATCGCTCACCACAAATCTTTTTTGATGATACATGCACTCTTCACTCTCGCACGTAGGGATATTGATATTTTCATACTCACATTCTCGACGTTATTCAACGATCTGGTGCGATACATCGACGAGGACTGGGATCTATTTCTATCCTCCATCAAGAATGGCACAGTACCTGATCTTCCGGGCGTGGACGAACTGCATTTCCACTTGCAAGTAGGTCCTTTCCCCCGATAAGTCGTGGATGAAACATATGCTCGAGCAGGTGAACTTTCATGCGGATCCAGGCCGTGCTGCAGAGCTTTGTGAAATCGGCCCTCCATCCTCGTGCGAAGGATGGGCCGCGCGTGTTTGGCCGAAATTAAAGAAGATACTCGTCAACTGCAGTGGTCCGTTTTCCAGCGTACTTCCAAAGGCAAGAATACCCTGGGTTTTTACCAGTGCCATGTTGACTATCGCGTACACACCTAGGTGAAATCGATTATTGGGCCAACCATCGCCATTCACCAAAATGGCTACATGAGTTCAGAATCCCACATCGGTGCTCCCTATCGACCAGATGATGATCTTCACACATTCGTTCTTCAAAGCATTGATGTCGTCGAATTTTTGGATGTGACTGCGGAAGAATCCCACCGAAGCCTTCTCCAAGCGGTGAGTTTGTTACTTTGGATTGACACCGGAACATTCACGAATTTCTTTTTCAAGTGGGAATTGGAGGTGGGAAAGCGATATGAAATTGTGTTGACCACAATGGATGGCTTGTGGCGTTACCAACTGGGCGATGTCATTAACGTCGTTGGTTTTGATGCCGACCATGGTTTTCCTGTTTTTGTGCTTTCTGGAAGACGAAGGTGTGTTCTTGATCATTTTCTACCGCTGTGCAGAGTCTGAAAGAATGTAGCCTCTCGATCCGTTTAGCGCCTGTATTGGTGTCTGACAGCGACATTACATCTGCCATTCAGGCCTTGAGTCCTGACGTGATACAGGTGAACGAGTTTACCACTATGCTCGACAACCGCCAAAGTCCGTCAACTGTGGGATACCTGATCGAGCTCGCAGGAGTGCCTGGTCTGTTCATCAAAGTGTCTATCCAACGATACATCGTCTAACTATCTCCAACCCTATGTAGGTCCGAATGCACATCTTGCGCCGCAGGTATTATCCGAAGGTCTTGCCACTGCTAATTCAAAATTCAGCATGGCTTTGCAGGATGAAAAGGTTCGCGCCCCTAGTGTACGCATTCTGGAGCTGGGCACCTTTGCGGCATTTCGTCAGTGGAAAGCAGAGAAGATGAGCGTGGGACCTGGGCAAGTGAAGGTGCCTGCCGTCCTGGTGGACGAAGCTTCTAAGAAGTGGATCCTGGAGAGGGTGGCAGGAGAACTTTGACTTGGCAGTCCATTGGATGACAGTAAGCGATTGTCTGGTTCATTTTCTATCGTAACGATTTCCGGCTGAAGGTTCCTCTGTCCCATATTCCCAAGTACATGTCCAAAGGTTATGTCAGGTGTCATGTCAAAACGAGCTAGTCTCGTCAATGTCATCCGTGTTTTATCTCGCCGACTCTTTGTCTACGCCTTTTTGTAGCCAATGATCTGAAAAGCGTAGTCAGCACATGGCAGCGAGAGTATTTCCAGCAACATGTCCCTGCCCTCACTGGGAGTCGGTGGTGATTTTCGATTTGGTTGGAGTTTGACGCATATAAAGTTCAACCTGACGGTATGGATTTGGAAACCATTGGCTTACCCTCACTGCCACAATTCCCTCCAGTGACCCGTTTGTCGTAAGCAAGGTAAGTACTCTGAACTTGAATATAAAAAAGACAGGTTTTACGAGAAGAATTGCAGCCGCAGGCATCAGAAGAATCAAAGCGTTTCCAACTCGGCTTTGATATTGGAGCCGAGACCACCTAAACCACATTAGGCCCTCCTGTGCTGTCGACTGGAATTTGCTGCGCAGGTCACGGCAGAGCAGCATTGATGCAACATGACCTGCCATGCGAGCACTGGTCGCCTTGTCTGATAGTCTAGGCTGCTCAACAAAGGAATTACGGAACCGGCTCAGTAACTATAGCTGGCTTAAAATTGGCAACTCTCTACCCCAGGATTACGCTACCTGTATCTTTCCAAGTCCCCGGCGTTTTCGAATGCGCAGCACACGTGTAAAGTCAACTAACCGGACGGATTGATAAATCAGACTGGTTAGCCAAAAGTGAGTGACTCTGCTATACCACTATGTCCTCGACCCTGGCACACCAACCCCCCCTGCAGTCTCTGACTCTAGAGCTCCGACTAACCGTGATTGAACAAACAGAGTCAGTACTGTTGAAGATCGTTCGGGCCAACCTGAACACCCAATATGCGTCCAAGACCCCACTTCTAGCTAAATTTCGCGACACCATATCAGCTCGTGGTTCCACCTCCGATACCGAGCTCGTGCAAGACTTTCGACGCTATGTCCCTCTTAGTGATTATGATGCGTACAAACCATTT